>VMBQ01002560.1:0-12948 GCA_007657795.1 Dreissena rostriformis | reverse complement strand
GGGGAGCAGTGGGGGGGGGGTACAGCTAATGCTGAGTGCCTGTGAAAAAAATATAGAATTACTGAAATTCGTAAACATAACATATACACTAAATTCGATGTTATTGTAATTTAATTGCAATTTAAGTACTGTTAAATATTCACCAGAGCAACATGATTACAACTTTCTTCAGCACGATAAAAAGAAGTAAATACAATTCTCAGTTTAATCCCTTTTTGTCGTCGTGTAGTAATGGATATGGTGTCCGCCTAGCGACCGGTGGATCACGGGTTCGATCTCCACTTTGGGAGCATTCTTTCATCCTCAAAGACACAAAGTACTGGTTCTAGGCCCAGTCCGCACAGGCTAACCAAGGACGACACTTTCCGCTTTTATGATTTTTTTTTCGTTTTAAGACAGTCTCTTCTTTGCAAACATCAAGATAAGGCGGAATGTCGTCCCTGATTAGAGTGTGCGGGCTGCACAGGCTAATCAGGGACGACACTTTACGGACATGCCCTAAGCCCCGTTTTCACAAAGCAAGACTCATATGCATATTAATTTCACACATCTCTTACCGGAAGGAAACTGCATAATGCCGACCGTGATGCCGCAGACTATGTCAGCCAGAAGGTCCGTCCTCCACTGGTACTTGCGCATGATCCGGAAAAACGGAAACGTGGTGTGCATCATGTTGATCACGCGCCGCTTGTTCCACGTGCATAGTCGCTGTAGCACCGACTTGTCGGTTGGCTTGTTCTTCCGGTAGACCTCGCGAAACTCGACGGTTTTCCGGGGTTCGGAAAGACTCGATGGCATTTCTATAAAAGCAAAAAAGGCACGAATTACCGACGGTGCAAGCGCTAAAACCAATGCCATATTGTAGGTTAAAAAAAGGCAAGTACTGGTTTCGGAACGGCCCGGCTGCTGTGTGAAATGCACATCATATATTTATATATTTAATCAACAAACTGAACGCATGAACGTATGGCTTTAAATATTGATATTTATTTTCCAATTGATTTCCAATCTTGAACAAAATCTTGCACATCGGGACAATACTGTTCGCCTGAATTCAGATTCTCGTCTTATTCACAAATTACCCATCAGTAGAACAGCATTGGGACTGAATAGATTGAACTTATACATTTAAAGGCAAAAGTGTTAATGCGAAATGTGATGAAAGAAATGAACAAAGTCATACAAATTAAAAATAACAAAGCGCGCAAAATGCAGCGATATGTATGTATGCACCTGCAGGAGATGGTCACATACTTGAATTAATTACAAGTGTCATCTACGAGGGTTTTAATGAATAAGTTTAATTAGTTTCATCGCGAGATTTTCTCTCATTCTTGGCCACGCATTTGTATGCTTGGCATGTAACCATTGCATGTAAACAGCGTCTATATTTAACGGACTTGTTCACCGATTGTCGAAATGGCAATTTTCGAACAATACTCACATATCCTTTAATACAAGAAACACTGAACATCATAGAGCGAAATAACACTAATGACGTAGACTAATACCTAAAATTTACCTTCGTTACGAGTAAACGTCATTTAAAAATAAGAACGTTATAAATTTGGGCTTCTGTAATTTTCATTATTCTTTGTGACAACCCTTGGCTGGCTTATATGAATACTAAACTAATTTGTAACTCTCCGGATACTAGAGTGGTCAAGGCGATCAAGGTTCGAGCCCTGGTTCGTTTGTTTTCGATATTTTTCTTTCTAAAAAGCCATTCTTGTTATTATACTAGAGCTCTTTTATGCCGATTTGTACATTGATCAAGTTAAAAAATATAATTGCGAGCTTCAAAAAAGGCCAAAACATGTGAACCAATCCTTCAATTATTAAAATTGAATCTTCTAAAGTACATTGCTGGTAATGAATTATTTATGTGCGAGATTATATTGTAAACAGCAAAAACCCCAACAACAAAAAAACTAATACGGTATTGCGTTTTCGTAAAATGATTTTTAATCCAGCTAAATGTGTTTGCTTTATTAAAGTATATCCACATAAATATTTATTTTAATTTGCAAATAAATATGCATTACATGCTTACAGCTCCAGTAGTATATATTCATTAACATTTAAAAAATGTAATTGATTTACTAATATGTTAGACAATCATGAATGTTGCCGGTAAGATAAATTCAAATAGATTGCAAATTCCGTATTTTACAATCATATAGTATTTGCTTATTCTTATACAAAAATATAACTTATCAGAAATGTGGCTTGAACAAAGAAAGCCCCACAAGGTGGATTATTGTAATTGCTCTAAGTTTTCGGACACTCTAAATTTTCGGACATCTCCGTTTTATGCCAAAATAATTATTGTTCGTGACTCTAAATTTTCGGACATACTAAATTTCGACCATAATTGATGACTCTAAAATTTTCAAATGTGTTTTTTTTTGTATCTAACTTTCCGAACACGATACAAATCATTAGTTTTAAGTGTCCGAACACTTAGAGTAATTACGTCCGAAAACATGGAGTAATAACGGTATACAAAACTCGCACATGGCGGATACATACTTGTAAACTGTTTGCTTCTCCAAAAGTCACCAATATTGTACGTGAATCGTATAATATTTAATATAGAATAGTGCAACCATAAGTGTATATATTTCAAGGTTTAATATCCTCCGCGTAAGACGTGCAATATGTGAGGAGTATTCACCATAAAGGTAATGAACCGCTTAAATACTGCACCATAGAGGTGTCATGCTAATTTAAACGGAATATTTATGAGGGCTAGATCGAATATATCGTATAATACATGCCAGTTTGACGCGTCACGAACAGTGCACGAGAACGCGTACATTTCGTTTTGCTTTAAAACCAAGCCCAAGTCCAAGTCCAAAATTATTGCATAAACATTATACAATGTCAAAAAACAATACATATAATCGACGTGGAGAAGAACAAAGTCAACTAAACATGCGGCAAATTATTAAGCATCACAGTGCTAACTATAACGAAAATATTGAAATATTACACATACAGTATTCGTAAATGAAAAGTGAAATAGATTCATAATAGTAAAAAGTATATAAAGAGTAAATTATTACATATAACTGTTACAAAATCGTTATATTTGATCGTTGCGAGTCCATTAAATTCTCCTTCCATGTAAGCAAATCAACTCTTGAAGAAATACCGTGTTAAGCGTTTCAATTATTTTATACAAAAGCGTATGTGAGTTTTGTTTGTGATTTCATAACCAGCAGGCTTAGATTTTTTGTGATTTTGGATTAATAAAAAACTCCTTTTTCAAAAGCTGTGCATGACTTACAACTGTCTTTAAACTTGTCGTGGTAACCCAGGCTAGAGGATAAACCCCTCGTAGCAGCGGTCTTTGGAATATATACCCGAACGTTAGCGAGAATATAACTGAGCCTCGCTCTGCGAAAAGGGGATTTAATGCATGTGCGTAAAGTGTCATTCCAGAATACCTTGTGCAATCCTGCTAGGTTTTATGAGCCTAATTAGACAATAAAAAACGCATGATCGAAGTGACACCAGATAAGCAAAAACAGGACAGGGAATCTGGAAAATAGCGCTGTAAAATATACTGTCAGAAAGTTTAGAGTAATTAATTTATGACGAAAACCCGTATGTCCGAACATTTAGAGTCACGAACAATGATTATTTTTGCCGAAAAGGGGGCGTCCGAAAATATAGACTGTCCGAAAACCTAGAGTAAACGTTGATTTTGTAAAGATTTAACCTTTAGGTTACAATTTCTCTAAATATTTGCCGTTATGCAATAGCTAATTCGAAAACGATACATTACACATGTTTGCGCTAGGTTGCAAAGTGTTTCGGTTGCTATGAGCCTGCGTTTTAGCGAACCAAAACTGCAGTCTATGCATATATAGGTAATGCGTTAAAAGCAAATCGTGAACGGCAAATCCACTTTAAAGACACACTGTGTACTCGAATTGTGTGTTTTTTTTTTAATAAACTTAAACGAATTGAGATTCAACTCATAATTTATAATTTGTATTTATGGTGTAGATTATTTTGTATGTTAACAGTAAAATGCGTAGTTTAAATTTGTTGTTCCATTTCCGTAAATATAACTATTTCCTGAACTGTACGCTAATTATAACCCTTTTTTTCTTCAAATACTTATTGCTAGCGTTGTGGTGACAAAGAATAATTGTTGTTTTATTCGGGAATAAAATTTTACCTAGAAGGCATTCCATTGTGATTGTTTTTTTTAATGATAAAATATGCACTTCATTATGGTTACAAAGTGATTACATAAGATATGATATTACATTTTACAGGTTTAAATTACTATTTTATTATGATTTTTTTGTATTTTAAGTGGAGAAATTTATTTAAAAAAAAAAATCATGCAATAATGTGCGAGTTATATACATTCGCTTATAAAGAGGAATCTACCTCATAAAAGGGACAATGCAGTTGTGTGAGAGTCGAAGGAAGTAGCAATGAAAGCAAGTACATTTTTCATATCTATACTGAATGAACGAGTTACATGAGTATTAACAACGATATGATCGTTGATAAACCCATACGTTTAATAATAGGTATGTATTTATATCATTTTATAAGATATAAATGTGTATTATTCAATAGAAATAATGTGTTTTACTATACTTAATTTCGTCATTTAGCTTTCGTTTACATTACACTGTGTGCAAACGACTGTGTGGGGTAACGACCTAGCAATAACCCCAACTGACAAACTATCTAAAAAGTGACCACCTGAGAAAAGCGGTCAACCGTCTACAATGTTCACTTTGGCCATTCCCATTGACTGACCGCCGATTTAAGGTTGGACTGTAGTCATATACAACACCAGGTATGTTCACTTCCGTTAACCCATTTATGCATAGCGTCTAGAAAAAAGGCCCTGGCAAACAGCGAAGACCCAGATGAGACGCCCATGATGCGGCGTCTCATCAGGGTCTGCGCTGTTTGCTTAAAGGAATTTCTATAAGAAATATTCTAAATAAAGAAATACATATACTAGACATCCCTTATTTTGGAAATAAATTGATCCAATTAAGAAGGATGGGAGAGTCCACTAGGCATAAATGGGTTAAAGACCCAGCTGTTTTGGATTTATTATTGAACAAGCCTCATGACCGTTTGAATACACGATAGAACATTGAAGAACAAAACAACGACATATTGTTTATCAGCTCCGTTATATCCAAATATACATGATCTAAATCTATATCGGGCTAATGTATACGTGACGATATTTAATTGCATTCGATGTTAATATCGCTTCGTTTTAAGACAGTTTACTGCCATCTTATCTCATAAAGTAAATCAATATATTGTATCATGTTCTGAAGTTTTTTGGTGATGCTCCTAGAGTTTTGTTATTCTTTTATTAAGTTATACCAGTTACCCATTTTCCGGTAGTTGTGATAAAGGACTTAATTCAATTCTTAAAAAAAATATTGTTTATATTGTAATGTAAACGCTATTGATTGCAAAATGTATAAAATTAGTTATAATATGCATATACATGTATTGCTTGTAAACTCTGTACGATGTGGTGTGGGATGATCTCGACCCACAAACACCTATTGATGAAAATAAAATATATTGAACGGAAAAAAAAACACACACACACAACAAATCGTCTTTAAATATTTACGACAAGCTGAATGGTTGCCGAGCTGGGGACGACACGACATCGGTTTATTGCGCAAAAACATGTCGGCGTGATGCGAAGATAATGAGATTTATTCTAGCCTCGCTGACTTTCGCCGAACAGAAACAAACGCGTATTTTCTATTGATAAAATTACTTTACGAGTGCACTGATATGTTTTCTGGCACGCCCATATCAAATCATTAGACATGCATCCTGCATAAACTATGTTCAATGGAAAAAAAAACTTCATTTTATAGACGAAGGTTTAATATTTGCATTCATCAAATCGTGGATGTGCATCGTGTAATGACCGTAAAGTGGTACATGCGTAAATCTTTTGCGAGATCAATTCTAATCGTGGATTTTATCACCAAACGATGCATGCATACATGAGGCACTTTTACGTAAATCTGATATATTAATTTTAGATTATGTTGTTGTTGTTGATGATTTTGTTGTTATACAGATTCTGTAACGGAGAAAAGTTGGTACCCTTAAACCTATAATATACATATGAGACGCGCCCTGAGAAAAGGGGGTTTAATGCATGTGCGTAAAGTGTCATCCCAGATTAGCTTGTGCACTCCGCTCAGGCTTATCAGGGTCGACACTTTCCGCTTTTATGATATTTTTCTTTTAAAGGAAGAATCTTCTTGACACAAATCCAGTTTAGAAGGAAAGTGTCGTCCCTGATTCGCCTGTGCGGACTGCACAGGTTAATCTGGGACGACACTTTACGCACATGAATTAATCCCCTATTTCACAGAGCGCGACTTATATAGAGAAATTATGTTAGACTACGATAAGCTATTAAGTCTACTTCCAAACATACGTATTTTCATGGCAATGCAGGCACCGACCGCCAAGTCACAAGGTTTTTGTTGAAAATATTCCCCCAAACAACTACAGTTAACGCACACAAACTTTCACCTTTCAACTAAGTGCTGAATGAAATGTACCAAATGTTGCAAATGCTCAGCAGGCATAATTATTGCCAATGATCACAACAAAGCATTTCTGCGGTTTCTAAATTATTTTCACAACAGACGAGAAACAAGAAATGTCTTTAAAAAGACGAACGGCTTTTAAATAGGCATTGAGATTTGAGTTTTGCCCTAAACAATGCATGATGACAGAATGATAATTAACGTGATTCTCGGGCCACAGATTGTTCGGTCGCCACCAAGAAATCATCTCGGACCCTAGGTTATTCAAACATTATTAGAAAACCTTTCTGGCCCAAACTAAAATTCGACATAATCTCCGACATTAAAGTATGTACACGGATGAAAGGATTGTATATTGCCCTATATTTGTATCATAAGAAACCTAAGTAATAGCAATTCACGTACACGAACTTGTAAATTAATTTGTAAGGGAAATAAAACAAAAATCACGTTTGCATATTTATTCGACGTATCTGTCTAACCCAGGTTTGTCCTTTAAATGGTTCAGTTTAACAGACTTTTAATTTGTAAATGCCGCTCACTTTCAAGCCATATCAGTAAGAAAATGATTGTTCGCGTTATTTCGTATAAATATCTCGATTTTTCTCGTCACGAATTTTCTTAGCAGTAGCTGTAACTTTGTGATCCCGCTAAGAAATAACGTAGCGAAATAGACGCTACCGTAATCGTTTTTTGATAATATGGCTGGAAAGTGAGCGGCATTTAAAAAAATGATAAAAGCAACAGAGTATAAAACGGCGAAAAATTCATGTCTCGACATGGACGTTGCCATCTTGATCGTCACGTGATTAACCTATCTGGATTGGCCACATTTAAAATAATAGGGCTGCAGCATTGTTTTGTTAACGATGCTAATTGAATGCTGAGCGTGATGCTATCGTATCTCATATAGAAATAATGAACGTTTACAGCAGTTCCACAATGAACTCTCCAAATCAACAGATTATGTGCGTGTCCCTTCAAGGGACTGTCAACCACGAATGACGAAAAAAGAAAAGTTCTAAAATACCGTATTTTTTTACAAGTATTAGTTTATATTGATTAAAATATCACCACTGGTATATTACATTACTTGAAAAAAGTTCATATTTTTAGTATATTCGGTAATAAAATTTCGTGATGTGAAATCGAAAGTACATCGCGAAAATAGGTGACATAACGATATACACACTATAAATAACGCAAGTAGATTGATAATTTTATAGTTAAGTTTAGTTTAGTTTATTTCACAAGTTCCAAAAGGTCAAAAGACCCACGAGGACAACATATTTACAGGCAACAAATGGCAAGACAGCGCACACAAAGTATATGATAATAAACATATATGTGGAGATTGTGCAAAAAGAGAAAACAAAAAACGTGGTTGACAGTCCCTTTAATATTAGACAGAGCGTGTATACTTAAAGACTATGTTCTTACATTTTTATCATTTTTTTATATTTGATACCATGTTATTATTGCTATATCCTGTTGACCCCTTCCATGATACACTCATGAACAGTCATGTTATATAGGTTTATAGTGACATACAAACATTTTAAATTATTTTGTTTTACATAACCCAGCGTTCCAGCACCAGTGTTGTATACTTTCGTTGACCGTAATACATTCAATCTGGCAGGTTATTAAGGTCAATGCGAGACGGGTCTGTTAAAAAATCGTCACTGACAATAATTTGCAATAGAACGCAATCGCAATTCAAATATAAAATAACATTCACAGTTAGTTAATAAACGTGATTTCAGTTTCATTGAACACATTAAAAGGAAGCTGAGATGAGATAAAACGCATGTGCACGTTTTGATCGACACGTGCCCAGTAAATTTGAGCTTTGTAGTTTTTAGTTACAGGTCGCTTATATAGGCTGAATAAAATAGTAATTTGATTATGTGAATGGATACAACATTATGTTCATTACACGCAATGAGTGTTCATTAATATCGTCAGTTCTATTTTTGGTGTCGAAATTGAAGTCAAATTTTAGTTTTGATAAGTTGTGCAAATTATTGTGTTAATGTTAATACCCAACGGTATGCCACAGTTATTGGTGGACATAGCTCCCTTGTTGTAAAATTGCATTCCTTAAACTTAGAATATCGGTCATAAGATTCTCTTGCTGCATGATTATCTCAATCAATCTAGTTCAAAGAGGTCTAAGCTATCAACGCAGAAAGAACAAACCAAACACTAAAACCACCAGTGGATTAACTCTGATGGACTGTACTGTAGCCTGTTATTAGTCACATCAGCCGCATTTGTCTCTATTATGTGTTTTACGAAAATAATCTGCCCGAGGACTTGGCAGATTAGTTATTGAATAGGCTTGTCGACGAACAACAAGATAATCTACAAATCACTTTGCTCCGTGAATTTACTTGTACCCGTAAAGTATATAAAGTTCATGAACGAGTTCACTCAGCATGTAAACAAGAAAGCCATTAATGCAGCAAAGGGGCTTTAACTTAATTAACTGCGGCACAACAAATTTAACAGTTTATATTTCGGCACAACACATTTAACAGGTTATATTGCGGCACAACACATTTAACAGTTTATATTGCGGCACAACAAAATTTAACAGTTAATATTGCGACACAACATATTTAACAGTTTATATTGCGGCACAAGAACATTTAATAGTTTATATTGATTATAATGTCACCCCTAGACACAACACGTTTTGCGTTTCACATTTCTAAAATAATGTTAAATTTGTAACAAGCTGACAGAGGCAGATGTTATGGAGGCAGATGAAGTATAAGTAACCGATCCCATAATCGACTGTTTAAGTGCAAAACAGTCGGTTTAATAAAGGGATCGCGATTATTGATATGCAACACTGCATGATTGTTGGTCTTTTTTGACATATATGGTATGATATTAAAATCAAATAGCTACAGTTTTAAGGTCGGGGAGAGGAATGGGGAGCAAAACGCAGTTATATGCATTCCCCATCATGGCTTACGTACGACTTACATTGTATGGTGCGCAACCTCTGCTCCTATTTAAATAAGCGGTAAATATTGAATATAATGCCAAGTAATTAGCAACACCTTTACGGTGCTGAAGAGTTTTGTTAGTGCACACAAATAATGATTTTAACCATCTTACTGTGAAAAAAGCACGTGTGCAACAACTCAAAAAAGTCTTTAGACTCCAATCCATGCATTGGATAGAAATCTTTCTAAATCTGTAACAAAACAAACATCGTATGGGCAAAAATGTTTTATTTACGATTTAACTGTACAAACTCGAGTGTTTGTTAAATGTATCAGGCAACGATATATTCTTTTATGTCACTTAAATAAAAAAACCTATTCAAGCAATCAAATAATTCGATATTGACTTCATTTGTAAATCAAACCAAATATGCGCATCCAGTTATAATCAATAGCTTGCGGAGACCTAAGTTAAACATCATATCTACTCATCGAAATCTTTATATTTCTTTAAACTTTGTGAAAATAAATGCAAGAAAATATTTTAACCGTTAAAGTGTTTATTGCATCTTTGTAAAGTTTCCTTTTACACATGTTTGGGAAGGTTTCGCAATAAGGCCGGTTAACCTTGTGACCGGTTTGACTTACCTCCGATTAATTTGGTCCCCGAGCTTACTGATATTATACGGCTGGAGCAAACCCGAATCGGGAGAAAACAGGTTAAATAAGTTTTGGTTAAGCAAAAAAACTAATACAAAGAAAACACAATGTCGTACAATGAAAAAAGTAGCAATTTATGTAGTTAAACACAATATATGCCATAATTTTAAAAATACATAAATACAATCACAACTTAAATCTCATTCAATATAGACCGACGCTCTTTAGTGCGGCGCCAAACGAATGTCGTATAGACCTTACCAACGCGTGATTATTGCGTAATTTGTCTCAATATATTGGTTCGAACACATGCGTTTCTTACTCAAATAATAAACGCTGATATTTTATTTAAACGTATAAAAAAATGTAATTGAACAATTTCGTTTCCTTTCCTTTTTATTGGGTGTAGATCAACATCCGTTCGACGAAATGAAAATACGTATTTTTCCTCGATTTTCCATGCAAGAATTAGATTGCTTGCACCTATTGTAAATTGAACTATGGTGCGTAAACTGTTCTAAGCGAATGTCCAGGTTGGCAGTTTGGATGCCATGTTTTTTTAAAACTCTTCAAACCATATGAAGAGTTACAGNCTTCTTCTGCCATATATGAAATTGTAAACAAACAGGTCACAAGATCGACCCTAACAAAACCAGAGTACTCACCTCCGAAGAACATCTATGGAAACGCAAATTGAAAGAAGCAATTGAGATTAAACAGCGGCGGCCATCACTTAACAGGGACGAGGGACTCGAGCTACCCCGGGTGTATGACAGTCTCCTCATGTCACGTGACCCTTCACCGGTCATGTGACTATGACGTCAGTTAGCCAGTGATCAGCTGATGAAGAAGATGTGATATCTTCTAAAAGTCCAAGGTAAATAATTCGGCTCTGAGTCCAAGAATTTACTCAATAATAAATATTGGTTGTGTATTATAGTTTATGTATATTTATATGCTACTAATTTATTGTATTGGTATTGTGTAGGTATTGTGCATGTATTGTATAGGCAGTGAAAAGGTGTTTGCTTATTATTGTATATCTCTTGTTTTAGTATCGTATACGTACTGTATAAATATTTTATATGTATTGTATAGGTATTGTATTGGTATTGCATATGCATTTTTCATATAATGTCATCCACCTGATGATGGTGCAACCCTTGATGATTTTGCTCATGTATGTTTTTATGATGCTTCAACCACTGAAGATTTTCCTTAAATGACTCCGATTTGACCTTTCAGAGTAGTTTGTAAAGGGAAGCAACCTCGAACGATTCACTGCAGTGTTAGTGAGCGGTTGCACCCCAACATATGTCAGATTGAAAATGAACGCGTTTAAATACGAATTGCGAGTTAAAACAGCATCATTAAACATATCGCCAGTAATCCGGTGAGCAGTTGTTTCCCTTTAAACATGGAGATTGGTATGCGCAATACCAGAACATGCTGTATGCTACTAGTCGAAGCGTTGACAGGTCCTTCCCGAAAAACTGTTTTGTTTAATATACAGTGATCTATTATGTTCTTATTTGTAAAGTTATAGTAAACATTTACAATGCATTTTAATCAATCAGATGTATATCAAAGCACCTTTCCCGCACTGCAAAGTTGTATATATGTTAACTCCTCCTACAGACGGGATTTAAATTAATTTTTAAAGCCGATTTTTAACTCTAGGAGTGTGCTCGAGCAATTGTTTCTAACAGGAATCCCGAGGATAAATAGCCCCAAGTAACATTAGAAGTGTCGGAAAGGTAATAACCGTAACATTTAACAATTCTAAATGCTTACGAATTTATAAACCTATAAATAATATAAGTAATGGTTTGAATTACACAAAATGCAAAACAGTATGAATCAGCTACTTTCAATGACAATTTAGTTGGCGGAGAATGATAAACTCGGCTCTGGGTGTATTTTATAAAGCGTTCAGTCTTATTTTTTATTAGAATGAAATAATTCAAAGATTAAACTCTTCTTTTATATTTCGATATGCCGGCGACAATCTGCACATGTTATAGTGTAAATGCCGGAACTTTACCCCAGACCGGGCATGGAGGATTTACAAAAACAAGAAAGATTTATTGATATTTTTATTTAGCAGTCAGCTTTGAATCATAACGTGCATTTCCGTTCCTAACACAATTGACTTACCAAATGCATATTGAAACAAGATTGTCAAACGTTTAGTTACAAGCATTGTGTAAATATTTGCTGAATAAATACAATTGATTGTCAATTTTGTAGAATATAAATATTACTCATGACGATGTCAACCATTTTACCTTTTTTTAAGGTAGTAGAAACAAGCACAATATAATTAGAAGAGTAGAAGAGACATTAACGTTTTTTATATAAATACTTTCATTTTACAGACAACTTTAAATAATAAAAACTCCCATCTCCATCAACATATGACAATACCAATTATGTATTGAAACATTCACAAACGTTTATTGACAATCAGTTTATGAATATTTGATGACGTGGTAAATAGAGAATAACAGGTTAGTGCCTGATCTTTTAGTAATATATCAGGCAAGGCTTAGAATAATATTACGGCGAGGCTTACCGAGCCGTTATTTTATTCGTGTCGAGCCTGATATTTAACAAAAAGATCAGGCAGTAACCTGTTTTTCTGTTTATCATACATCTGTCTAAGTCCCCGTTTTAAAGAAATAATTAAAACAAAATCGCTACGACGCTGCATTTTAGCGGGAATGAATATGATCGTTGAC
>VMBQ01002559.1:122304-132742 GCA_007657795.1 Dreissena rostriformis | reverse complement strand
CCTAATTCTTTCGCGCGACACACCGTCCAATGATGGTGAACAATTGTACATCCATTGATTTGTGATTTAATCACATTGTCACTACAAGTGAGGTTTAATTAATACTTTCACTTGTTATTGTGACACTTTTGTCCACGCAGTGAACTAGATAGCTACTAGATAGCTTTCAGCTACTGAACGTCTGCCACATTTCTGAAAGTTCAAGTCACCGAACAACTGGTTATTTGTCGGTCACAGCATCGGTCAAGCATTTTAATTGCGATATTAATTATTCCCTAACTGCCTGAAAACAGGGTTGGGAGGGGAATTTAGACAAATCAGACAAGATGATTGAAAGTTTTGTTTACATTTAAAACCAGATGTGCACAACTCACGTTGTAGCAAAATGTGACTAGTAGGTATATAAGCTCGACGTTTTTCCTACACGGCGCGCATTCTTTCGAGGAAACTGCCAGTTATTCCCAATTGCGTCAAGGGAGTGCAGTGAAAACTTGGATTATACTATTTTTGCTTTTAGTAACACGTTTCGTTTCGTTCTTTTATATTCATGGAATTTATTAAACTAGAATTGTGAAAATAACGGATATATATATAGAACATCATATCTTATAAAATATATCATACTAGAATTGTGACTGTTACGATAATTGATATATATAGAAGAACATATCCTCTATCTAAGAAACTGGAATTATGACTGTTATGAATTGAAAACACTATACGATCAATTAAACATTTATTTCTGACATTTTGAATGGAAGACATTTTATAATAACAATACAAGTTTATCGAAAAGGAACGACTTCTTTTATTTATTAATCCCGTTTCAAGAGATTTGAAGAACCCAAATACACAGAGACATTAAGTCGTAGGGTTACATTAAGTTATGTGAATAAACTTTCTGTTCTGTTCTGTTATGTTCCTGTGTGAAGTATCTGAATTAATCTGGTTGCAAANCGTACGACAGGATCTTGACGGGACAATCACCATCTTCAGCCGTTCAAAGACTTCTTCAGCGCTTACTCCGGAACCTGACGGGATAAGGCAGCTAGAGCAGCTATCCGTTATCCGTTTTTTTTTCCAGCAAACATTCTAAACGACGACTACGACGCCGACGAACCAAAGACGAGGACGACAAAGAATATTTTATATTTATATTACATTTTTGTTGTTAGCTAAATAACTAACAGTTTATACAATTGCATACTTTGAAACTTTAAATATTTTTCTACCATTTTTTGGACCATTAATGTATTTGCTAACAGCGAATTTAACTAATAAGAAGTTACAATCTTATGCTCTTGCCATTTCGGGTTACTACGTAGATATTCAATACATTTCCGGGTGTAAGAATAAAGTAGCAGACATGTTGTCAAGATGTAGACACGATAACCTGGACAATGAGGTAAGTGAGGATGACTTATCTCCAAATATGGATATCGGTAAACACGCATATGAAGTACGTCATTTACAGGACATTTCAAGTTCTAGACGTAGGGAGGTAGGTGCTGTTAATTTAAACTTAATTAACCCAGAAACTGACGCATACCAACCTGAACAGGAGAGAAAGGGATCAGTTAGTCAACCAGAATACATTGATACTAAAATTGACATGTACAAAGAACAGCGGGACGATCCTAATGTAGTAAAGAGAATTACCGAGGTTGAAAACAATGAGAAAGATGGATCATCATCAAGGTACATCATCATAGATGGCCTTTTATACTATCTTAGTGATCGGGACGAATATCCTATACTTAGATTATACATTCCCATTCAGTTACAGAATGATCTTATTAGGCATTATCATGATAACTTGTCGCATATGGGAATAGATAAATGCTATGATTCTTTAAAGCGGAAATACTTTTGGCCAAACATGTATAAAGATTTATACAAATACGTAAACAGTTGCCAAACTTGTCAAGAAAGATCCAGATCAAGCACAAAAGTACCTATTCAAGAAACTAGAGTCTCACACTCAAGTGGGATTACATGGTCAGTTGATACTTCAGGACCGTATAAGGAAACTTTATCAGGAAATAAATATCTAATCACTTTTGTAGACGAAAATTCAAAGTGGGTCGAATCATTTCCGGTTAAAAGCAAACACGCCGAAATAGTAGCACATCTTCTTTTAGACGAGATCATACCTAGGTTCAGTTTCCCGTATCAAATACGTTCCGATAACGGAACAGAATTTTGTAATCAAGTTATTGATTATATATGCAAACATTACGGTATCGGAAAGATCACCACTTCAACTTATAATCCTCAAGCAAATGGTCAAGTAGAACGCATTAATCGTACTCTGAACGATATGATATCTAAACGCTGCAATGAGGGACAAAATAATTGGGATCTACATGTAAATGCTTGCTTAGCATCAATTCGTACTGCTCCTTCTGAATCTACGGGTTTTAGTCCATTTTACCTTATGTATGGACGTGACCCTGTTCTTCCGATTGATACATTATTACAACCCCGACGGAAATATCTTGGCGAAGATACTTCCAGGTATCATATTGAAAATCTACATAGGGCAATGCGAGAAGCGTATTCTAATATGAAAAAGTCGAAACAAAAGAGAAATCAACGGGCAAATTTTAACGCCAAGGAACCCAACCTAGATGTTGGACAGGCGGTTATGATCAAGAATCATGGACGTACCAGTAAACTGGACAGTTATTACAAATCTTATTTCAGGGTAATTGAACAGATTACGCCTGTGACATTTAGAGTTAGAAATGTAGTAAATGGAGCGGAACAAACTGTTCACGCTAGAAATTTGAAATGTGTAGACATAGATACATGGGATGTACCACAAGAACGCCTCAAGGAAAGTAGAGGTAAGCGTAAGTCTACATATGTCATACCCCCGAGTGATGAATACGACTCGGAAGTAAGTATAAATCCAAGTAATGGTGTAGGGAGTCATGAGAGCGAATCTGACTTTTCTAACACTGATGATAACGTTCCGTTAGCTAGGTTAATTAAGCGACGAACGTACGAGCGTAGTGACTCATCGGATAGCGATGAAGACATACCGCTTGCCGAATTAAAGCGAAAATACGAGCGCAAGGCAGAGCGTTTACGGCAATCTGAAGCCGGTAGGAAATCGGATAATCAGGCTTATACCGATATGGAAGTTAATATGTTAGGCTTAAGAAAATCGCGACGAGACCGTCATACTAGCGACATTGTCTTAAGTTTAATAAGGAAATTGTTAGATTAAAGTAACGGCAATTATTACCTAGGTAATAAACTATATTTTCAGAGATATGGTGGACAACGCCTCAATGACGAACTTACTATGGAAGTTGACATTAAGTTTGGGACTGATAAGTTGTCAACCTATTGTCCGACAAAATGTTATATTTGTGCCAGTAAACACCTTCTCCACGACACAGGCGACATGGACGATAAGCTTTGTGATAGATTTACAACCTTATGACAATTTCTTGGACACCGTTCAACATGACTTGACGACAACAGAGACGTTATCGAGAACTCTGACGAATAAGTATTTACCGACCAATAGTTATAAATTTTTGAATCTGTATCTAAGTGCTATTCAAGGACTCAGTGCGGAGTTACAACACTTATATAGTATGTACGTTGA
Organism: Dreissena rostriformis; assembly: GCA_007657795.1. Taxonomy (NCBI): domain Eukaryota; kingdom Metazoa; phylum Mollusca; class Bivalvia; order Myida; family Dreissenidae; genus Dreissena; species Dreissena rostriformis. The sequence continues at coordinate 129,120 of VMBQ01002559.1, read as the reverse complement.
ATTACTGAAAAAAGTAAACAATAACAAGTTCATCCGACAGAAACGTGGTCTCTTCGATTTTGGTGGAGAAATTCTTAGAGCTATATTTGGAACAGCCAGAGACAGTGACGTAACTAAAATCAAGTCAGTTGTGGAAACTCTACATCAAAGGCAACTAGGCATAATGCACGTAAATAAACAAACTTTAACTGTACTTAATATAACTAGGGCAGCGGTAAACGAAAATAGAAATTCAATAAACGAGGTACTCCGAACGCTATCACAGGTTGATGTGCGATTACACAATTTAACCACAGAAGTTAATGCTCAGTTAATTGAGACGAACAATTTTATGGTTACATACTTTCATTTAGATTTATTGATACAGGAGATCAGAGACCTTCTTAACAGGGCCACTTTACTGTATGAACACTTAGATAATCAACTTGCAGCCTTAAGTTTAGGACATCTTTCCCCTAATCTAATTTCCCCGTCACAACTTAAGTCAATACTTGTGACTATTTCATCGGAATTACCGCCGCTTAGTAAATTACCATTTGACTTTGAAAAAGATATTTTGGATTATTATAAATATCTGCCGTTGACAGGGGTGGTTGAAAATAACAAAATAATTATGATAGTGAAAATACCTATCAATGAACAATACGAACAATATAAAACGTATCGAATCATTCATATTCCGATAGCGCACAGTAACGTGACCCACGGACCTTTAAGATTAAGTTCCGCTACAGCACGTTATGACATACCGTACGCTGGTATAGCTGTTAATTCTCAAGGTAACCGTTATGCTCTATTGGAGAATGATGACTTAATAACCTGCTCTAAAGCTCCATTTTGCCGCTTTACTAAACCATTATATCCTGTGGGTCTCTCAACCAATTGTGTTATTCACTTATTCATGAATGATCTGGAAAAGAGTAAATCAAGTTGTTATGAGGTCGTGGATGTTAATGCTCAGCTACCTAGGGCAGAATATGTTACAGATGGTATATGGGTCATCATAACATTAAAACCATTAAGGTTATCCATTACATGTAAACGAGAAGCAAATCTTGAATCTAGCTGGAAACAGGTCAAACCACCATTTGATATTGTTTCAATTCCTGCCGGGTGCGTGGCAACAGACGATTTTATTACGCTTCCTGCCACATTTGAATATGAAACCAAGGTCACTGTCACGGACGATTTTGTAAATATCATGACAAAGACGTTGAACATATCCGCAATATCTCTTTGGCAAGATTATAATGAGAAGCTTATTACTTATGATCCAATAGATATACCTCGGTCGTTATCAACTCTGGACTATATTCCTATGTCGTCCCTAATAGACGAGATTCAATTTGCACAAGAATATAGGTCAAAGGCACATGTAAATATTATGGTCATTGTATTGTCAGTAGTAGTGGCTATATTATGCATAGCGACTTTATCATTGTATTTATGGTATAGATGTAAAAACAGAGAGTGTGTTAGGAAACGCTTAAGGTCTTTTATAAGAAAGTCAGAAACCGGGGGAGAACCTGGTGGGGGTTTGATGGCGAAAGCTGCTGCTTCCGCTCCTGAGGAGGAGAGTCTCACCGAGATGGTGGAGCTATCAACTAAGCCTAATAAGAAAGCGTTAAATTACATTTCTTTATATCCTAATGTTGAGGAATCAAGAGTGTAATGTTCATTAAATATATGTCATGTATCTTTTCATAATCCTGAGGGAACCTTATGAGACACGTGCGCTCCGGAGTGAGAAATGCAATTACCGTAGGCCATCAACAACATGGACTGATGTTGGCACCACTACAACACGTATTTCTGCGCAGTTGGGATAAATTGCATTTCACCGACATACGAGACTGTTTAGCACGTGTGACTCTTAAGTGTATTGTGAAATAGTTGTGTTCCCAGACATTAATTTTAATGTTGTAGAACAGACTTATTTGGTACAGATATGTATGTAGTGATGGTTGTATATTGCACACTCTTGACGTATCCACTCTCTTGACGCACAATTAAAAAAAAGGGGGGTTAAACGTCCAAATTTAATACATTTACATTAAAAAAAAAAAAAAAAATATATACAAATTTAATTATCTTTTTTTGTTTGGTAGGGGCGTATGTGACACTTTTGTCCACGCAGTGAACTAGATAGCTACTAGATAGCTTTAAGCTACTGAACGTCTGCCACATTTATGAAAGTTCAAGTCACCGAACAACTGGTTATTTGTTGGTCACAGCATCGGTCAAAGCATTTTAATTGCGATATTAATTATTCCCTAACTGCCTGAAAACAGGGTTGGGAGGCGAATTTAGACAAATCAGACAAGATGATTGAAAGGGAGTGCAGTGAAAACTTGGATTATACTATTGTTGCTTTTAGTAACACGTTTCGTTTCGTTCTTTTATATTCATTGAATATATTAAACTAGAATTGTGACAATAACGAATATATATATAGAAGAACATATCTTATAAAATATATCATACTAGAATTGTGACTGTTACGATAATTGATATATATATAGAAGAACATATCCTATATCTAAGAAACTGGAATTATGACTGTTATGAATTGAAAACACTACACGATCAACTAAACATTTATTTCTGATATTTTGAATGGAAGACATTTTACAATAACAATACAAGTTTATCTAAAAGGAACGACTTCTTTTATTTATTAATCCCGTTTCAAGAGATTTGAAGAACCCAAATACTAAGAGACATTAAGTCGTAGGGTTACAAGCAAGTGTAGACTTTATCTATGCTACATTATAAAAAATATCAATATTTTAATTATGGTTGGAGGAATCTATTTGAGAAACCTTTGTATTTGATGATAATGCATAGTTTACCTTTTAACAAAAAACACATATTCATGGACCTTAACGGAATTCTCGCCATAATCGTTTATGTTTAAATGATAACAAATATTTTACTTTATTATGTCCTGTGGTAAGCAGGTTCTGTGTAGTTCGTTGTATTATTTAAAACAATGTAAATCAGCGACTTATATCATGAAGCATGTATATATTTAATGCAAAACACCTTAGTCAGGTTTTTCAGTAAAACATACATAATTTTATGAACATCTTCATTGCCAAGATTTTACACTGACTCAACGTATAGCAGACAATCTGCAAAATATATCTTAAAACACATGAATGTATAAATAGAATCAATATAATTATTTCAAGAAAACAAATAGCTATTCTTATACGAATAAAATGATATCTAATTATTATCAACATGAAATCATTTTGTAAGATAAAAGCGTGTGCAACATTAATGGAAAATAGTGTTCGGTGAATACAAATAAGCAGTTATGTTATTGCACAGCACTTTCAACGATTGAATTCGTATACGATTGCGTAATGTTTCACGCTATGATATTTATGCGTTTGCTGTAAGACAGTTATGCTATCATCTGACTAAATCTCGAGGTCAAAAGCAATTACTAGTTTTAACTATGGCCTTTTCATTTCCGATCTAAGATTAGGATAGCTACATTTTATTTGCATGTTATTGCTATTTTAGAGATGTCCTTCATAGAAACAGCTGTATGATCACATCGCAAGTTCAAAAAGTGTGCATATACTTTACATCACATATACCTCAAATGGCAATTTTCTGATAAAATTGAACTTGGGGCTAGAAAGGATATTATATCCTCGACAATAAGTCTGCTTGTTAATTTCATCAAACTGATGTGTGTCCTCGATATTTGCGTTCCGTCTAATCATTCTAACACTCCGGGTCCAATGGTAATTGGTGATAACTGTAAATTATCATACAAAGCAAGTTTTAATGGACAGACGATCATTGGCATATAACTATCAGATGCATGCTCTTATCTGAACAGATTCAATCATACATGCATGGCTTTGATAAATTTAGTGCACGCCTTTAGCATTATTTTTGCGAAATATAGTTAATTTTCTTTCTTTCTATTAATAGAATAATTTCAGGGGTCTGAAGTTAAATAGTCTGTCAAATCTACGAATTTGATTGGCTTATTCGTCTAATATATTTATTCATTTCACTCTATAACCTATATTGCTTTCCATTCAGTATTATCTCGACAAAAATCTGTTTAAATTAAATAATGTGTTTATTTCAATACCAATTAGTAGGCGCAATGCTGGAAGGAACACTTCTTTTTTCAGTGTTTTTTTTGCATTAACATACGTGTACGACTTACATGGACTACTTTTTTTTCTGTCAACACCATCCATTTATATACAATTATTAACGTTCATACCGCAACAATTGTCTTGAGAATGATTTTATATTGGTGACAAGCCCATTTCGGAGGAACATTTTTCCGAAAGCCAAACAATATATTTTTTCTGATTTTTATATTGCAATGGTAATTATGTATGGGCCGCAGATCCCACGTTTAATTAGGTAATAACAAAGAAAATTAATGGCAGAAATATGGTTGTCATTCTCTCGATATGTTTATCCAATTTGTATCCTACATTTTGTTCTGGTCTTTCCTAATTCTCTGCTTTTGAATATTATGTGAACTCGTTATGTTTCGTATTGTGTTTGATGTCCTTGAGTTTCAGGTGTTTCTTATATGCCAAGATTTAGCATAAAATTATATATACATAGGCGGATCCAAGGGGGGGGGGGCGGACTCGGTGTTCGCCCCAAATAAAATCACCAAAGTAAAGTTAATTCATTTGATGTTTCACACATAGCTAGATCTAAATCACCTATTTAAACTCATTTTTTGTTTCGTATACAACAGTACCCACTTATCACAGACAATCGCACAATGTTTTAACTTTAGACTCCCTGTCGCCCGGTTTTTAAGTCGAAAGCAAGTTTTAGCTGATGTGAGACTGTTAGAGAGTTTCGGACTATGTATTATACTCTGTGCAATTGAGTGATAGAATAAAACTGCGCTAAACATTATCTATACGACACTCTATAGATACCTATCTATGTATTAACAATATGTATATTCATCATTGTTAACTTATCATCTGCTGTAATCGTGCTAAGAGGCGTGAGTTATTTCTGCTGATTTAGTGTGAGCGTACCCATTTAGTAATTAAATGATAATTTAACTGCAACATATTTTTTTTTATTCTTTTTAATAAGACGTGTGATGATATGAGGTTAATTTGTATGTACAATGCAATGTTAAATTATTCAGTATGGGCCAAGTGTGAGGTTTGGTGATCTTGAGCATTGGTTTAAATTCCCATTGCACTTGCATTGTCCGTTCCAAGGATGTGGTCCCAGTTGTGCTCCTGTTTGTACGTTCGAGCTGTACGTATGTTATTTTTCTAGTGCATTTATTGTGTCTTTCTGTTTTGCAATTAGTTCCTTGCCATTAATAAAGTACCAGGTTGCATCAAAAGACATCGATTGTGATGGTGCAGCTGAATGCTCACTTTATGTGTAGTTTTACCTTACCATAAGCACTAATTAAATAACGATTGACAGCTCTCTCCAACTTCGTCACGGTGCTAATTTCCATCCAGCAAATCTCGCCATCTATTTCACGAGCGCAAACTAATNATTAAAATTGTCCATTTGCAGAAGTGTCAGTAGATTCAGTGAAAGAAAACCATTTTAATACCAGATAAGATGTTTCTGCAACATGAAAATTCTGCAGACTTCTAAACGTATGCGATGAAAACAGCTTCAGTAAAGTTGACATTGTGTTATTTTGTTTCACGTCGACAAGAACGATAATCACAGTGGAATACTCTCTGAAAGAAAACACAGTCCTTGACATTCTGAGTTACTCAGACGATTGTATATTTTCCCCATGAAATTTGTGTTAAAGTGCAAGCGTCTGTCAGAAATATCTCCGCCATTGCGAGCGTCAAGTTGAATCTTGATATTTTGTAAACAAACTAATATTTCTCAATATATTTTTAATTAAAAGGCCAAGCGTTCATGCACATTTTTCATTAGTATAACTATCTATATGACCTTGTGATTCAATTGTTTTATGCAACGTGAATGATTAAAAATTGTTACAAATTTGCAGTTGCCAAGAACGCTTGAAATAATATGAGGTAAGGCAAATGAAACATTGTATAATTTGTGACTACATCACTGTTTTTGATACTTTAATGCCATCTTGGGGTGGGATGCATTGAGCTTGTCCGTCCGTTCATTCAGAAGCATAAACATTCATGTGCCCGGAAAAATTGTGATTTGAAATCTCCCTTCAATTGACTATTGACCCAAAAGGTTCAATATGATTCAAGTATTTAAGATGAACCATAAAATTGATAATATGATAATAGGTGCTACCTAATTTACAGGCAAAAGCTTATTTGATAACCATGAATCGTAATAAATATTTGGACATTATTGTGTACAAAACATTATAATTGTTTCATTAATAAAGTAACTCAGCCAAAATAAATCTTACGTTTTGCTTGATGAAAAAAAAAGCGTTTTACATCTGCCAAGCTTTAACATTTAATATCTCATAATTGTGTGCTTTTTCAGCCTCTGGAATTTAAAGCTGGTTCGGTGGCTGCGGCGTAGTAGATATGGTGTCCGCTTAGTGACTTGGGTGTCTCGGCATTGATCCCTTAAGTGGAAGTGTTCTATAGATAACCCTTAAGATGCCAAGTACTGGTCCTACCCAGGAAACAGGTCATTCTATCTTATGTCTCAAGTCAAAGTAAGCTGTTGATTCAATCATAAACTGATTTAACATAATCAAAATAATGTAATGTGTCAGATCAATTTTGATTGACAGGATTATCAATGTATAATTATGTGAACTGTAGGATATCTAACTTGTTTTTTTTTGTTTTTTTTGCAATTGAAATATTTCAT
>VMBQ01002559.1:101192-117956 GCA_007657795.1 Dreissena rostriformis | reverse complement strand
TTCGCTTTTCCTCTGTTTATTGCCCCCCCCCCCCCCCCCCAAAAAAAAAACAGGAAAAAAATGAGTTGTTGTCTGTTGGTTGTGTTTGGAATTGTTTGTTATCTTTTTATTTAATGGTCAATTTAATAAAAAATTAATATAACTGAATGTGAATAATACATATTTCACATTTTGTGTTAATATGTTGGCTACTGCTTCATAAACATATTATCTTTGAAATACTTTACTCTTTATAATATCATATATATTTACATCAAAATGGATTGAATATAGAGCTAGTAAAATTATGGTTATTTATCTGTTGTGTCTATAATAACTTGGTTAATTAGAACTGCTGGAAATATTAAGATACACAAAAGAAATATTATTATGTGTACTACAGTGGTATATACTGCAATAATGTGATACACATATATGTGTGTTGTAACACCCTACACGCAAACCCTTGTGTCCGAGTCTCTCCACTTCTCCCTAAAGTCTCCTCACTTCTCCCTAAATCAGTGTCAGGGAGAAGTCACTTCTCCCAAAAATTGGAGTCTAGCTTGACCCCTGAGCTATTAAAATTCCCTAGAAGAAACAAGGTAGACACAAGGAATTCCTCTTCAACTACTGGGTGGAAACACGCTCAAAATTTCATAGTTGAATGACGTTAATGTTTAGATGATCATTAAGAAATGATTTGGGCTGCAACGATTTTATGTAGAATTACGGCCCTTTGTATATTTTTCCAACATAGAATATATGGTCCCCTGAAGCTTGTGTTTAAGACTCCTTTAATTTCTGGGTAGTTTTTGCTCAAACTTTCACAGTTGAACCACCTTAATGTGTAGATGATAAAAAAGAAAGAAATTTCGGCTGCGACAAGTTTTGACAGATTAATGGCCTTTTTTTCAGCCTTTCCACTACAGCATATAGTCGAAAAATGTTGAGTGTTTAACTCCTTTAACTAATTTGTAGATGATTTATTTCATTATAAAGAAAGGAATTTTGGCTGCGACAGTATTGGCAGAATTATGGCCTTTCATCTTGATTTCCATTATAAAATATATGGTGTCAAAATTGTGTGTGTTTAACTCTTCTAACTGTTTGGCGGAGTTTGCTCAAACTTGCACAGCTGAATGAGTGGATGATTGTTATGGAAGGAATTTTGACTGCAACCAGTTTTGACCCTTTGTCTTTTTGTCTGTTGAAATATATTTATACTTGATTTTTCTGTGTCCAAACAGTTGGAACAATCAAAATAATGATAACGATCAAACATGATTTAAAATAAAGATAAAAAGTTAAATGAACTGAACATTTTGATTTATAAAAGAAATTACTTTTGTTTGTGAACTTTTAATTGGTACTTTTGGGAAAATATATATGTTTTTGGTACTGGGAATGGGACCCCAGAATTGAACAAAAAGCAACAACACTGGGGCAATTTGTCCTGGTACAAGACATTGTTCGGAATTCCTTTTTGTCCAAAGACTTAACATTTTAAGCCTTCTAGTGAATCAGTATATTATTGGTTTTAGATAAGCATTTATTTTGCATTTTTATTACTGTTTTATCATTTATTTTCAGTAATGCACGGAGGAAGAGGAAGGACGAACGGTTGGTCCAAAGTGAAGATGAAGAAGAGGGCATATCAAACCCATCCATGGTACAGGAATTAGTTTCCAAGCATTTGCATCAAAAGTTTTTTTTTACAAAGGTTTCGTAACAATTTTAGAATCCACCGATCTGGGAATTTCACAATATGCACTCTTGCTAACTAATTATTATTTTGCAAAACTAATATTGAATACATTTTAATTCATTAATTATTTTTAATATTTTAACTAGTGGCCAATAAATTATACTAATTGTTGGTATGTTGGTGTTTCTTTTAAATATTTGTTTCTGTGTCTCTTCAAGTTAAACATAAACAAATATTTTTTATGAAAGATGAGCAAGTTAATTTGTTCTCTACAATTACCTCTTCATTTTTACAACTTATATATTTCAGGAGGGAGACTTGCCAGAGATGACTGGTACCGACTCATCCCCAGAGGTAGCTGCTTAATATTTTTGTGTTGCTGTTTCTTCCTCTTGAAATTTGTTTTCTTTTGTCAGGCCTTTTCCTGACCATTTTGGGAAAAATGCAATTTCGGGATTTGGGATTTTTTTCGTTCGAAAATTCACTGATTTGGGAAAACTAATTCAATATAACTGTTTATAATAATTAAAAGTATGGGAACAACATTATATAAATTATAGTTACATACTTTGTTAGATGTAATTGAAAAAAATAATTGAGATATACAAATCGTTAGGCACTTTTTTTCTAAAAATAAATCCAATTGGGAATATATTCTAGAATATGCTTTGAGAACGGGTCCGTTTAACGGACCCATAGACACGCCAGAAAAAGGCCTGTTTTTGTATGCTCAAGTTTCAACAAGTTCTGAGGACCCGAGGGTTTCTCAATTTCTAAACATACTATCAATTAAAGCCTGTTGAACTGTGCCGGCTAGCTTAGTTGGTAGAGCGGTGGATAACACAGCTGAAAATCACAGGTTGATTTCCTGGCCTGGCCATATAACTTGTGTGGTGATATGTGAAATTATTTATACGACCATTTATTCAACACCTACCCCTGATTCAATTAAGGCAGTTGTCAGTTACTGTAATAAGTATTTGCACTAAATACCGGTATACCAGCTTACCCAGGAAAAGTGTGAGTGGGTTAACTGACTGCCATGAAAACTGTTAAAAATTGTGAAAAATTCGAGCAAACAAAAGAAAAGTCTGTAGATCGATCACTGGCTGTTTAATAAGACCCAAATAAACTGCAAAAAAACACACTTTTTTCACCTTTGTAGCCGTATATTCTATAAACTTTTAAGTTGTGCTATAACTAATATGATGTGACCTTAACATCAGTGTTACATGAAAAATGTAATATGTAATTATTAAAATTAACAAAGAGTGTTTTATGATTATTTCAGCCTCCTTCTGGGAAAAATTAGTTTACTGCATGTACGTGAAGTTTCGTTCCTGATAAGACTGTGCAGTCTGCAGAGGCTAATCAGAGACAACATTTTCCTCCTAAACTGGTTTTTCGTTTGGAAAAGACTTTCTTTATACGAAAAGAAAAGAAAGAAAAAAAGCAGAAAATGTGTTTCTGATTAGTGTGTTCCGACTGCTCAGGCTTTATGCATATGCGTTAAGCCCGGCTTCCTCTGAGTGAGGCTCAATTATTAACCCTTTGCATGCTGGGAAATTTTTCGTCTGCTAAAATGTCGTCTGCTGAATTTCTAAAATTAGCATTTTCTTTGATTTTTATTTCAAAGAATACTATCAGAATAGCAAACAGTTTGGATCCTGATGAGACGCCACGTTCTGTGGCGTCTCATCTGTATCCAAACTGTTTGCAAAGGCCTTCAAAGGGTTAAAATTGACCGAATGTGTTTGACGTTTATTCAATGTCCTGTAATATTTAGATGGAAGCGGCCGAGGCAGATGCCTTAGTGAAGACGCTTAAGACAAAAAGGAGGAAGAAGAAGAAGGAGGTAGGGTTGTTTTTTTCTTATTTTAGCTCACATTATCCCAAAGCCCTCTAGGTTGAACTTCTGCTTTTTTTCCTATGTGGATTTATTGGAAACTTTGAAAATCTATTGGTCAGAAACAAAACGTTGAAAATAAATACTGAAATGTACATTTGATAACTAACTGTGTACTTGCCTTACACTCAGGAGATTTACCTTAGCCATCTTGCCCTTTCTTTATCAATTTAAAAAATTATTAAATTTGGCATATGTTATCTAGGATACATTGACAAAATATTCTAATACAAAATATGGATTAAAAAATAAATACAAATATTAAAAGTATTTCAAACACAAAAATCGCTCATTCTAGATTGACCATTTCAGTTGGCAGATGAAGTTATCTCCCCCAAAGATGACTTAGCGAGGCAGTTGAAAGAGGCGAAGCGTAAGAGTCGACAAAAAATTGAGGATGCGGAGAGGGAAGAAATGGAGGAGACGGCCCCCATGTCTGTGGTCGCTGATGATGGTACCCTGCCTATGCCCGAGGAGGAAGAAGGGGAGCCAATGCCCGAGGATGCAGAGGAGGAGAAAGTAAGGAGGCTGAGGAAGAAGAAGGAAGACGCTGAAGAGAGTGAGTCGTGTTTTCACTAATTGAGCCTCTCGCTTTGGGAAAACTAGGCTTAAGGCATGTGCGTAAAGTGTCGTTCCAGATTAGACTGTGCAGTCTTCACAGGCTAATCAGGGACGGCACTTTCTGCCTAGACAGGATTGTCGTTTAGAAGAGACCTTCAATGCAAATGATTAGCTGGTGCTGACTGCACATGCTAATCTGGGATTATACTGTACGCACATGCATTAAGCCCAGTTTTCCCAGAGCGAGGATCATTTACATGATATTTATCTGTATTATGGAAAGCATTGCAAACTTTTATTTTTTACGCATGTATTATATTTATCTGATTGGATTGTATGAAATTTCAGTAAGATAACTAAATATTAGTATAAGAAATTAAAAAACATGCCATTTAATACGTTTTTGGATAGAGCATGAAAACATGAAACAAGAAGAGCAGAACAGTTTTTGTCTTACTTTGTATGGCATACTTTCTTTTCATTGGCTTAGCTATGTGATGTTGAGACTGAGTATTTTTGTCCATTTATGCCAATGGTGGTTCATATCCAATTGGTCAAGTCATTTTCATAGTAAATGTAAAATGGCATCATGGAAATAAACAAGATGACATTATTTAGAACAGTATTGCAAAGTTAAGTCTTGTTGTTACGCAAATGCTGGGAAACAATGATCCTCATATTCAGCGAGAGCTTAATGTAAGCTTAGTAAAAAGCTGTGCAAGAATTAATGTTTATATTTAATCTTTTTCAATTAACTATCATCAAAGAAAACATTAGAAATATGAATCATGTAATAAAAACGTCTGTCTGTGAATGTTATTAAAGCCCCAATTGAAGGCCCCCCAGGGGAGGAGGAAGAGACACCACCCCCTAGGGAGGACGAGGAACCCCCTGCCAAGCCCCCTTCCCCAGTCCCTAAAGAACCCGCCGAAGAGATGCCCTCAAAGACTTTATCTATTCGGGACAAGATGCGGATGAGGATGGAGAAAGCAAAGGTACAGTTTTGATTATTAATTGAGAAAACAGGGCTTAATGCATATGAGTAAAATGGCATCCAAGATTAGCCTGTGAAACAAATTCCCAGAGTTTACAAATACTTTAAACGGTATCAGATGTAACCTTAAATTAACACATAAAAATGTTGCTTTGTGAAAATGGGGTTTAATGCACGTGCATAAAGTGTCACCCCAGATTAGCCTAAGCAGTCTGCACAGGCTAATCAGGAACGACACTTTCCGCCTAGACTGGATTTTTGTTTCGAACAGACATCCTTTAAACAAAAAAAATCATTTAAGAGGAAAGTGTTGTCCCAGATTAGCCTGTGCGGACTGCACAGGCTAATCTGGGACGACACTTTACGCACATGCTTTAAGTCTAAGTGCTCCCAGAACGCAGCTTACAGTATTCTGGCCCCAATTTCTCAAAAATTCTTAAGTCCGTTTAAAGAATATCTGGCTTTAGTTGTTTATTTTTTAAGCCCAGTTTTCCCAGAACGAGGTTCACTGCATGTTCAACTGGTTCCCATTTCAGGAGGAGGCGCTCTCCGAGGTAAAGGAGGAGGAGAAGGAGAACAGAAAGGAGCGCCGTCTGCAGCGAGACAAGAAGCAGACGACACGTTTCGACGATGTAAGACGGCTGGCATGGCACTCTCATAGTTTTCAGGATTGTCATTATCTAATTGAAACACGGGCCTAGTATCACGAACATACTGAAGTCAATATTATGACTTAACTTTGAGTTTTTTGTAAAGTTTTGAGTCAAACTCAACCCTGAGATTTAGGAGGAATATGTGCATATTATTGTAGCAGTGATTTGAAAGTTTTCATGAGCTGACTGACATTCTTAACCCTTTGAGCGCTGGAACCGGATTTTGAAGGCCTTTGCAAACAGTTTGGATCCAGATGAGACGCCACAGAACGTGGCGTCTCATCAGGATCCAAACTGTTTGGTATTCTGATAGTTGTCTTTGAAAAAAAGTGAAGAAAATGATGATTTTAAAAATTCAGCAGACGACATTTTAGCAGACGACAAATTTCCCAGCATGCAAAGGGTTAATACTCAGCTGAGTGAATACTCAAATCTCATTTTTGAGTTGAGCAAAAACATTGAGAATGTTCTTTATACTGGGCCAATTGATTTGTACGTTTTACAGTTTTACATTTAAGATTTCACTGATTGGGTAAGTGGTTTAAGGCCTCCCTGGAGATATTATAAATACAGAATTTTCATGAAAGAAAATTGCTCATCATCTCATTATTTTTTAAGTTGAATTTTATCACTTTCTGTTCATAATGACAATCCTGAGTGGTATGTGGTATTAAGTGATTAATGTTGTAGTGGATGTAAAATTGGTGTTCGACTTTGATTAAGACTTCCTTACACATCTTAGTCATACTTCTCAGTGATTTTCAGTGCAAGATAGTTATATACGAATCCTGATTCATTCAGGATATATGTGCTTGTAATTTTGACCCTCATTTCTAATTTCATGAGGCAACTGTACTTAATTTAACCCTTTGAGCGCTGGAACCGGATTTTGAAGGCCTTTGCAAACAGTTTGGATCCAGATGAGACGCCACAGAACGTGGCGTCTCATCAGGATCCAAACTGTTTGCTATTCTGATAGTATTCTTTGAAAAAAAATCAAAGAAAATGCTAATTTTAGAAATTTAGCAAACAACATTTTAGCAGACGACAAATTTCCCAGCATGCAAAGGGTTAATTTAAGTTCTTATAATTATATGTGTGGTATATCTAGCAAAACTAATGCTTTATACTTACAGTTTAGAAAATCTGCATATTATACTTCATAATTTAAAATACACTAGTTACTCTTACAGACTTACTAACTTTTTTTAATTCTGCATTAACACGAATATTAATAAAATGGTATGCTTTATGTTGCTTATTTTGCATAAGGTATTTTATGTCTAACTTTGTATGACAGCATTTTGTTTCAGTATTTGAGTTATCAAAATATCATTTCTTGCTTTCTGCAGACTAAACCTTATGTAGTAAGAACTCTTTCTTCTTATGATTGTTGCTACATGACTGTATTTTGTATGAAATGTAAATGTGATACAGTCGTACTGCAACATACTTTATTATACATTATTCATGAAATAGCTTTCAGTGTCTCCAATATACTGCAGAAATTCTGTCTTTGTTCTGTTGAATTTTGGTTAAATTGCTCATGAATTTTTGGAGAAAGAAACACACTATTATATGCATCAGAATTAAAACTAAAAATTGTCGCTATTTTACTAATCCATACTAAAAAATGTTTATAACTTAAATGGACCTTGCTCTGTGAAAAGGGGGTTTAATGCATATGTGTAAAGTGTCGTCCCTGATCAGCCTGTGCGTACTGTCATAGATAAGCCGGTGCAGTCCACACAGGCTAATCAGGGACGACACTTTCCGCCTTAACTGGATTTTTGCTAAGAAGAAACTTTCTTTAAACGAAAAATATCATAAAAGCGGAAAGTGCTGTCCCTGATTAGCCTGTGTGGACTACACAGGCTTATCTGGGACGACACTTTCCGCACATGCATTAAACCCCCTTTTTACAGAGGGAGTCTCAACTATAAAACTGCACAGACATGGTCATTCCTTGTCATGTGACTTTTACCACTGCATGTTATTCTTAGGTTCATTATTTTTAACCAAAATGCTTCTTAAAGTAATCAATTCAGGAACAATTTACAAAGAGCGATTCAATTTCAGACATTAGTTTTTATACTTAAAGACACTTTTTATACTTTTAAGTGACTGGTATATAATTGTGTGTTTTCTATTAGAAGTTTATGCTCGATTAAGTACATCAATTTATTTAAATATACACTGGTGCATAATAACTGGTTGTATATTTATGAATAACAATACCTATATGTGCATAAAATAGACATAAATAAAAAAAACAAAAAAAAACAATATAAAATATGTTTTATTTATTAAAAATAAGGCAGTTTTTGTATGTTAGGGACACCGATCAGTCAAATGTAATCTTAAAGAGCTTGAGAATTATATACAGCGCTAGATTGTTAATCGTTTGTAGTAGCTTGCAAGCATTTTCTTTTGATGGCAGCCATTATGTGTTTTTTATAAGCAGCGCTGTGGTCTAGCTTGTGCAGTTTGAACAGGCTAATGAGGGATGACACTTTCCGCTTTTATGAAATTTTGCATTTAAAGGGAGACTGTACGATTTTGTCAAATATTTATGAATTTATATAAAATGTGTAAAAAACTTATTACACATATATTTCAATATAAATTAAAATAAAAGTTAAGAAGAACATGTGTCGAAAAATGCGAAATAAGNAAATATCATAAGCTATTTCCACTTTTAAACTACTAAACTTGCTGAAAATATTTGAAAATAAAGAAAATGTTTGGAGGAAAAAAAAACAACAACACAAAACTATTGTTGTAAAATTCACATGTTTGGCTATACATGTAATTTTCATAGAGGATACCTAACATAAATGACAAAACCTGTATTATTGACAAAAGTGATGACAGCAAAGTAATTTTTCTTTGTCATATTTTGTGGAAGGAGCGCATGCATTTTTGTGGTTAAAGGTCCTAGAAGCGTTGAAATAAGACACCCAGCGGTATTCTATAAACCATTTAATAATTAAAAAATATACAATAATAAATAAACTTAAGAATGCTTAACACAAATGTTTGGTCATTAATACAGGTTTTCTTGTTGGACAGCTCATTAAGTGTATTGTGTCGCAGTGTTTAGATTTGTTCTCATATACTTGTTCTTATAATCCAAGTTCACTTAAATATGCAATAACATACAAATAAATACTATGTATCATTGTTACTATCTTTATATATCAAAGTATAAAAAAGGTAGTTTAGGCTATTAAGTTTTAGATAGATTCTTCATTCACTCAAGGATAGAACAATACTTTCTTACGTCTTTGCATTTTAAAGGGACTGTAAACCACGAAAGAGGAAAAAAGAAAAGTTCTAAAATACCGTATTTTTTTTACAATTATTAGTTTATATTGATTAAAATATCACGACTGGTATATAAAATTACTTGAACAAAGTTGTTTTTTTATTTTTACTTTATTTTTGTATTTATTTATTTTTACTGGGTATCATGCCCATACCCAGTAAAAATAAATAAATACAAAAATACATGATTCATCGTCACGTGGTAAACCCAGGAATGCAAATTGTGCATGTGTAGTGAATTGTAATATATATTTTATATATAAAATGATCAATCTACTTGCGTTATTTATAGGGTGTATATCGTTATGTCACCTATTTTCGCGATTTGACATCGCAAAATTTTATTACCGAATATACTGAAAATATGAACTTTTTTCAAGTAATGTAATATACCAGTCGTGATATTTTAATCAATATAAACTAATAATTGTAAAAAAATATGGTATTTTAGAAATTTTCTTTTTTCGTCATTCGTGGTTTACAGACCCTTTAAATGCTATTTACCTGCTGCAAATTAACTTGCCCCGTAAATTATTCCCACATTTTACTTGTCCATGCATTTTAAGAGAGATTTTGGCAAAATGGACAACTAATTTCACTGTCCCTTATTTCATGCTTTTATTAACCTTTTTCTTCTTCATTTTAACTTTATATATGTATTATATTTTTTTAATTCCAAGTCAATACTCATTACTATATTTGACATTTGTCTATGCTTTGCTGTGTTTCTACTAATTCAATCTTAACTATTACCAGTATTTGGTACATTTATTTACTGGTATATGTGTCGTGTTCTGAGAAAACTGGCCAAATGCATGTGCGTAAAGTGTCGTCCCAGATTAGCCTGTGCTCAGGCTAATTAGGGACGACACTTTCCGCTTTTATGACATTTTTCGTTTAAATGAAGTCTCTTCTTAGCAAAAATCCAATTTAGGCGGAAAGTGTCGTCCCTGATTAGCCTGTGCAGATTGCACAGGCTAATCTGGGACAACACTTAACGGACATGCATTTTGCCCAGTTTTCTCAGAACGCGACACATATCTTAATTGTATTTTTCCTCTGATTATAAGGAAGGTCCACATGGTTCCTTTGAGGTAACGCCAATTTGTTTTGCACTGTGTTGTTGTTGTTGTTGTCGTTTAATGTTGGAATGAAGTGCCTTTTCAAAGAATTGAAACTACTAAATCAATTGCATTGGAGACTTATTGTCGGAAGACCAGGCTTATGTACGAGTCTCGGACTAGCACAAGCTGATTCGAGACAACAATTTTTTATTTCTTTGGTATTTCAAGAAATCTTGTAACCTTAAACCAACTGTTAATGAAGATGGCAAGTGCTGTTCCAGAGACCATTTCAATTAGCTTTGTGTAAGTGAGTTTCGACTCTTAAACCAGTTGTGATTCTCGCTATTTAGTTTTTGCGTTCAAAAAGATCCATGCATAATGTTTATGAATCGTAACTAGCTTACTAGTGTTTATTTAAATGGTCAGCTGGATAAGCCAGTATGGATTACAAAGGCTGATGGGAACACATCTGTATTGAGCCTGGTTTTCTCAAAGAATGTCTCTCATGGTATTGTTAGGGAAAGATCACAAAATCCACAGGGTGATTAAAAAAAGGGAAGGGTGGAAAGCCGTATCAGTCACGTAAAATATTCTTATGATAGGCCAAATTCAAAGAATTTCTTAGTAAAAAATGGTAATTAATGGTTTGAAGCATTTTCTTTGAATTACCCATTAGATATTTGCAAAAATGACTATTAAAAAAAAATCCAGAAGGGCAGGAGGGGGGAGGGGAAGGTGCGGGGCAAAGCACCCTGCAGTTTTGCGCCAGATCTTTCCCTTATTACATGTATACTTATACATACGTGTGGTTATGTTTCACTTATAACTGCAAACTCCTCACAGTACTCTGATGTGATGCTTTGACCATTGCCACTGAAACTTGCTTATCCACATTTTGATGAAGAATTAACTATTTTTATTTAATGAAATTACTTTTACGGGTGTGAGACAAAAGCAAAAAAGTTGGCGTCAGTAGAAAATGTTCCTTTTTACTTCACATTTAATAATTGTATTACGAAAATGTACCAGAAAAGCAGCAAAATGAAAATAATTTGCAGCCTTTTTTTTCATTAATAATTATTTGTTATCTGAAATACCTGATATTCTGTTGGCATTGGTTATTTCCACAAAAAGGGAGAACACTGTAAGGAGTTTGTCTTGTTTTTGTGTTGACACCTCAACATTTGTTAAAGTGCTAAATACAATTGTTGTTTCATATAACATTGTGTCAGGACTATGGAAGTACCATTAAAATGTTATAAAATTGAGTCTTGCTCTGGAAAAATGGGGCTTAATGAATTTGCAGAAAGTGTCGTCCCATATTAGCCTGTGCAGTTCGCACAGGCTATTCAGGGACGACACTTTCCGCCTAGACTTGATTTTCATTTTGAAGAGACATCCTTTTAACGAAAAATTACATAAAAGCGGAAAGTGTCATCCCTGATAACCCTAATTGCACAGTCAGGCTAATCTGGGATGGCACTTTACGCACATGCATTAAGCCCAGTTTTCCCAGAACGACGCTCAATTATGTGTTCATCTCAGGTCATCTTTAAAATATTTTTCATTAAAAGAGAACAAAATTAAAAAAAAGTTCTAAATGCAAAAAAACTTAATGATATGGTTATACTTTTATTTTACATCACTTTCACTCCCAAATATTGAACTGGTGTTTGGAAAAGTATACAAGAGAATTATTTACTTGTCTAACAGAGAAGGTCACCTGTGTTTTGTGTGTGCACATTTTTGCCTGACTGCTACTGGTTGTTAATATTTGAGCTAGTTCTGGAAAAACTGGACTTAATGCATGTGCGTTAAGTGTCATAAAGTGTGCAGTCCGCACAGGCTAATCAAGGATGAAACTTTCCCCTTAATCGAATTTTTATCTGGTCTAGGCGGAAAGTGTTGTCCTTTAGCCTGTGCGGACAGCTTATCTGGGACAATACTTTACAAACATGCATTATAAAGCCCAGTTTACCAGAACGCAACTCATTTATGTTGAGTGTGCAACTAGTCTGATATAGTTACATCATGTTTTCAATAAAAGGCTTGGTTAGTCATATATAAAAATAAATAATTTTAGTAAGATTGACCGAATTTTTTTGTACAGATCTACTTAATAATTCTGTATCATGTGTTATAGTTTTGTGCTTAACTTGTAAGCGGTTGTGATATTTTTGTGATATTTTACCACTTAACACCATGTGATAAGAAATACTCATGTTTTTGAAGGCTTCTTACCAAGTGTGCACAAATACATTTGTGTTTAATTGATTTGTGCTGTTGAAAGTGCACTTATTTGAATAGATTCAAATTTAACTAAATTTAAAAATGATAATTATATGAATAATATAAATGATTTTACAAGTAAATAAGCAAATATTAAATAAGTTATTTTGTCATTATTTTAGGTCAATCACAAAAAATGTACATAATACTAACAAAACAGACACATTGTTGAGCTTGTCTTGTAAAAACTATTGTCTTTTTCTGCTTAAACTATGTTTCCCTTTCAATATATTTCAATATTGTCAAATGCTTCTGTTACTCAGACAAATTTCATATAATAGCAATAACTGTGTGTTTTTGAGTTATTTTTATTTTCCCTTAATTGTCACCATAAAACAAGCTACAAGCGCACCATTTAAAGATGTATCTCATTTTCTAGATTGACGAGAACGAGCTTGATAGGCTCACAGAAGAAAAGAGGCTACAGAGAATGGAGAGACGCAAGAAAATGCCTTCGAAGGGCCGGGAGGTAGTGATGTTATCTTGAATTTCATGGCCGTGTTTTATCGAAGGTTGATTATTTCAAAAGCCTTTGGCTTGTAAAGCCACTTTTATGTTTGTTTCCTGGGAAGAACAAATACCTGATGGCTTTAACCCTTTCCTGCTCAGAAGCAAAGTGGAAACGGCTGTATGCAACAAACTAAAAACCAGAACAACCTGCAAGTAACTCGCAGCCTGTTCAGGTTTTATGCTGTTTGCTGCTCATCAGTACCTTAGGATTGGAAATGAAGCCTTTAAAACTGGAATCTAGTAAGAACGTCTTTAACTCTTTCAGTGCTGGAACCGAAATTTGAAGGTCTTTGCAAACAGTTTGGATCCAGATGAGACGCCACAAAACGTGGCGTCTCATCAGGATCCAAACTGTTTGCTATTGTAGTAGTATTCTTTTTTTCTTTTTTTTTAAGAAAATGCTAATTTTAAAAATTCAGCAGACGACATTTAAGCGGACAACAAATTTCCCAGTATGCAAAGGGTTAATATAATTAGATTACAGACTCGTCATAGTGTGTACCTGAATGGTAAAGGGTTAAAAAAGAGCCAGAGAAATCTCCCTGAGTAGGGATAAAAACCAGAACCTCTGTGTTCACAGCGGACAGTATATCCCTAACACCTTTCAACCTCTCTTGGCTTGACACGTAATTTACCAGTTGGGACTGGTCAAACAAGGATTTGCAATTATAAGTTCATAATTAATAATCTTTGTATTATGCATCAGATTTAAAGGTAATTTAATTCATAAGCTGAACAGGTATATAAGGTGCCTCAGACAATTAAAGAATCAGTGTACTTCACTGCTTGGCTTGATTCTATAAGGCAAGATGAAATATGAGTACGTGGTCATTTATTTATTTTGAAAAAGTCTGTCATTTTGAAATATTATTCCCCAAAAAAGTGCAGTACTGTATTTTTTATTTTAATTTCATATGATGTTAAAATGTTGTAATTGGCCATTTTGACTCTTTTTCACACACTATAAGAGCTGCGCTATGGAAAAATGGGGCTTAATGCATGTGCGTAAAGTGTCGTTCCAGATTAGCCTGTGCAGTGCACACAGGCTTATCAGGGACGACACTTTCCGCCTAGAGTGGATTTTTGCTAAGAAGTGAGAAATCCTTTTCAACGAAAAATACCATAAACACCGAAAGTGTCATCAAATAATCCTTTCTTCCCACTGCAGGGCTTTCAGATGCCTACAGCGGAAGAAGCGTTTGACTTCTTCACCCGAGAGTGGAAGGACGAGGAGGTGGAGGAAGTGGACGAAAATGCGGAGAAAGCTGACACAGAAAAGCCGGAGAAGAAGGAGGGGGAGAAGGCTGCAGAGGGGGAAGAGGTTAGATATGAGGGGGGATGATGCATTTATTAGGGGTTGACAAAGCGGAACATGAGTTCAGGGGAAGAATTATGGTTTGAAAGGGAAAACTGTAGGAAGAAATGTACAGTGTGAGAGAAGCATTTATTGAGACTTTATGTATGTGGTTTGAAACAGCTATGTTATAAAACATTTTATTTATTTATAATAAGTTGAGCTTGGCTTGTGGTTGTTTGAATACAAATGATGCTTGTGTAATGTTTGTGTACAAAAAATGTTTTTTAAGCTTTTAGTGTCTGTTTCTTTGAATGAGAATGATACAATCAGCTGACCAACCATTTAAAAAGTGGTCACCTTACTTTAAAAGCCACCTGCCTACAGCAGCCACTTTCACCACTTCACTTGACTGGCTACCTTACACAGGTTGGACCGTACTTAAGAATTTGGCAGAAAATAATGTTATTTCATGCAGCCAACATCAACATGGTTTGCAATATACATCACAGACCATGTCGCAAGGGCTTAGTGGGTATGGTGTTCGCCTAGTGACCGGGAGGTCAAGGATAAGATTCCCACTGTGAAGCATTCTTTAGATCTCCCCAGAGACACCAAGTACTGGTTCTAGTCCCAGGAAACGGACTCAAGAGCATTTCAACAAGCCTTAGGCTTTGAATGCAATCCAGCTTGAATAAATTATTTAAAACAGACCAATACCAATTTTACTTTATCTTACGGTTACACCTGCTATAAGTGATAGTCAGCACCTATTACAAGCAAAATTGTTTTTTCAGGAAGGGGCACCAAAACCTGACAAACCGGAAGATGAGCAGCCGTTGATCACGCAGGAGGATGAGATAGTGTCTGACCTTCCGACCATGATGTGTGCTGCATACACGCCTGATATCAATGAGCAGATCAAAAAGGAGGCGGAGATTTACTTTGTGCCGTCTGCAGCTGAAAGTAATTGAGCCTCCCTCTGGGAAAATGGGGCTTAATGCATGTGGGTATAAAAGTGTCAACTCAGATTAGCTTATGAAGTAGGCACAGGCTAATCAGGCACGGCACTTTCCGCTTTTATGAAATTGTTTAAAGGAAGACTCTTGTAAAAAAATCCGATCTAGGCGGAAAGTGTCATCCTGATAAGCCTGTGCGGATGCCAATCTAGGACGACACTTTCCTCACATGCATTTAACCCCGTTTTCCCAAAGCGCCGCTCATGTGTAAATTAAGTTTATGTTTTAATAATTCTTTATTCAAAATGAAATTTAAACAAAAGTTTTTGGCTTGCATGTTGTTTACGTTTTGGGCTTGCAGATCGTTTACTTATTGTAAATATGCAGTTGCTACCCATAGGCTACCACAGTCTTTTTTCATGATTCTTTAGTTAGCAATAAATAGTTTTTTATTGTATTACTTAAGCCAAAATAATTGGTCCGTTTAAACTTGAGCTTTCTACTTGTGCTTTTTTAGCACCCATTTATTTAATCTTAATTTTTAGAATGCTATGTATTTCAATGTGACTCATAAAAAATGAGATTTTTTCAACAAGAAAGTTTATTATATCAGTAAGCCTTGCTCTCATATGTGTCGATCTGTAGCATACGAAACTTAATCTTTATACAATACTTACCTTATATTTTATATATTTTACTGATGTTTGTACTATGCTCCACTGCCTACTGAGAACTAAAATGATCTTTACTTTATCTCTACCCAATAACGCATCAATTAAATGGAATTGTTTGTGTAATGGAAGTCTCTTCTTAGCAAAAATCCAGTTTAGGTGGAAAGTGTCGTCCCTGATTAGCCTGTGCGGACTGCACAGGCTTATCTGGGACGACACTTTACGCACATGCATTAAACCCTGTTGTACCGTGCAGTTCCAGCCACTCAGAAGGTGGGGGCAGACTTTGAGGTGCGCAGGCTCGAGGATGAGGGCTTCTACGTGGGTAAGCGACCGTCTGCCGGCTCCAGGAACCAGAACAGAATGGAGCACAGGCTGCTCAAGGAGATAGAAAAGGTACACCTAATACATATGGCTTTTTAGCTCATCTGATTGCTCAGGTGAGCTTTTCGGATCGGTCTTTGTCCGTCGTCTGTCCGTCGTACGTCCACATTTGGTTTGTAAACACTCTAGAGGCCACATTTCTTGTCCGATCTTCATGAAACTTGGTCAGAAGATTTGCCCCAATGACACCTCGATGGAGTTCGAAACTGGGGTCAAAAAAAAAGAAAAACCTTGTTAACACTGTAGAAGTCACATTTCATGCCCATTCTTCATGAAACTTTGTCAAAATGTTTGTCTTAATGATATGTTGGTTGAGTTCAAAAGTGGTTCCGGTCCGTTGAAAAACATGGCCGCCAGTGGGCGGGGCAGTTTTCCTTATTTGGCTATAGAGAAACCTTGTGAACACTCTAGAGGCCACATTTCTTGTCCGATCTTCATGAAACTTGGTAAGAAGATTTGTCCCAATGA
>VMBQ01002559.1:78445-98054 GCA_007657795.1 Dreissena rostriformis | reverse complement strand
CACAAAAATGGAATTTAAAAAAGTTCTATCTAATAACTTTTTGCGAAACTGCTCAAATATATTCATCTACATATTGTTATCATAAAACAAAAATAAAAAAGGGGGGTCACCGCACTTTTAACAGAGATTTTTTTGTTTAACTATCCCTACCGTCTATGTCAAATTTCCTAAAATACAGCAATAAGGCGAAACCCAAGTACCGGTACATAGACTGTTAGAGTTATGCATAAACATTATAGATTGTTTACAATCTTAATTGGGATCACAACGGCTTACTAAAAAACACAACACTAATACAATATTTAATCACAAACATAAGACCATACAGTATCAAACTCGACCTTAATCATCAATAACAGGGACTTGTTGGCAGATTTCGGCATGTTTTGAAGTTTGTGATTAAATGCTTTAAATTGATTAATGTAAACAACAGGACTAAAGAGCTCCAGGAAAAAAACAAGAGTGAAATAAAAGAAAGAAAAAAAGAATAAAAAAAAAAGTTAACCGCACCTGGGATCGAACCACTGAGTACCTATTATGAACCTACTCGGTCATTAATTTGTGATGATTCTGATAACAAAACTATTGGGTTGTGATAATAGCATCGGTGTTGCTATAGATTTATCCTCGGTTCAATAAAGTGCCGCAACACCCCTTAAGACATGCCAAATGTTATATTTTATATCATGCATAAACAGGTTAACAGCAGCATACATTTTGTACGTAGTGTAAGTAAAATATTGTTTATTGTTAACAGTTGTTATTTAAGCTTTTAAATTTTATTTCCCCAGTTACAAAGTAAATTGGGTATACTGGCATCACCATGGGCTGTCTGTTTATCTGTCTGTGTGTCCGTCTGTCCATAGACAGAAATTTGTCCCAAGAAGTTCTTCTGCAGTTTTCGACGTACAACATTCACACTTGCTTGGATTGTTCCTTTTGATATCTAGTTGTGTGTTAGTACAAAAACAAATAGTTTGCAAAGCTGTTATTTAAACTGTTAGATTATTTTATGTTCAATTTCGGTTGTGTTGGTATTTAAATATCCTCTGTTTCAAGATGTTTTACTGACAGTTATACAATTCCCAGCAATTATGCATTTAAAATCTGTACGTAAAAAATATCCTAAATAATAAAAACAATATCGAATTTGTAATTGTGATGTCTTGTTATCAGGAGGTACAATTAGTTTATCAGAAAATGCTACTGGTTGTCGTGTTCACATACAAGACAACCAGTAGCAGTCTTGTGGTGTTAAAAACTCCATTGTGAACTGGAAAGATGGTCTGTAAACTAAGAAAGAAAAGTGAAAATATTTTTGAAATACTTTGTTTAACAGAGTGAGTACAACCTGACCGACCGGTCCAACTACGAGAGGCGTCTTCATGACTACAGGGCAGAAGTCATGTATGTAACTGACTTTGTTATCTCAACAGTTCTAAATTCCTAATTAATTTGAGCCACGCTCTGGGAAAACAGGGCTTAATGCATGTGTGTTAAGTGTTGTCCCGGATTAGCCTGTGCAGTCCGTACAGGCTAATCAGGGACAACACTTTCCGCTTTTATGATTTTTTTTGTTTAAAGAAATTATCTTTTTATGGAAAATCTAGTCTCTGCGGAAAATGTGTCCATGATTAGCCTGTGCGGACTGTCAGTGCCATGACTGAATCCATGTCTCCTGCTTATTCCTGTTTAACACTGAGCTTTAAAATTAACTTTCTGAAAAGACACAAAGTTCTGGTTCTTCCAAGTAAATAAACTAAACAGTTTTTCCATAAGCGCCTGACATTTAACACAATTAATTCTAATAAAATATGTTAAGTAAAGCTTAACAAACCATTCTTATTTGCAGACCCATGTACTGGTTTTTCCCGAGAAACAGTCTCAAAACTATTTTCATTGACTCTTGTTTTGAAAACGGGGCTAAATGCGTGGAAGGCACTTTTTGCTTGTATGGAATTTTTTGTTTAAAGGAAATCTCTTCTCAACGAAAATCCAGTTTAGGCAGTGCATTAAGCCCCATTTTCCCAGAGCGAGGCTCATATCTGTATGTTTCGGTACATTTTTAATTCACGAGTGATCAGAGACATCCATATTTCATGTGTAGTAGAGCGCAGCTCATTTCCATTAACCCTTTGCGTGCTGGGAAATTTGTCGTCTGCTAAAATGTCGTCTGCTAAAATGTCGTCTGCTGAATTTCTAAAATTAGCATTTTCTTTGATTTTTTGTCCAAAAAATACTATCAGAATAGCAAACAGTTTGGATCCTGATGAGAACTACGTTCTGTGGCGTCTCATCTGGATCCAAACTGTTTGCAAAGGCCTTCAAAATTCGGTTCCAGCGCTCAAAGGGTTAATCAAGCTTTGTACTAAAATACTATAACACTTACATGACCATTGTTCTGTTTCCAGTCAGACTCGCCAGCAGCGTGATAGAGAGGAAAAGACGGACCGTACCCTGCTACGGCACATCCTCGCCACGTGGAAGGCGATAAAGAAGGAGCGGGAACTGCAGACCTTTACCAACACACCTGTCAAGTTGCAGATAAGGCAGTGAGTCCAGTGAATAGTGGCCTGCAAAGTAAAAGGGGGCCTGAGATCAATTTCAGGGTGGAAAACCTTTATAGTATTTTACTAATCTATTTTGGCAACAGTATATTCCAACTGTCAAACTGCAGATAAGAAGAGAGTTGAGTCAAAGTTACCCACAATAAATTTCATTGGCTGCAAACTTTTTGAGTATTTTGTTTGTCTATTTTGGGGGAAAAAGGCTTTTACAATATTCAAGGTGCTGATTTAGACATACGGGAAGTCAAAAGGGACTAGCGAGAAATTTTAGAGGTAAACTTTGAACGTATCTTTGGCAAAAATATGTTGACAATATTTCACCTGACAAGCTGCTAATTAGGAGGTCTTAAGTCTAGTCAAAAAGGATCCACAATTATTTTTTTTAAGTGTGGCAAACTCTGATAGTTTTTTACTTTTACCTTTTTTGGAAAAAGAACAACATGTTAACAATATTCCACTTGGGACCTTCAAACTACTTCTCTTTTTTTTGTGTGACTCAAATGCAGTTAAGCGGTATGCTCTGCACTCTTCAGGGAGGATGCAGACAAGGTGGAGGATGACCGCGTCTGGAAACAGGAAGTGCTGGCGGAGATTGAAGAGCTCCGGGACGAGCACGAGCGGGAGTACAAGCGCAACATGCTGACATATGAAGAGGAGATGAAACGCCACCAGAATCAGATACAGGCCAAGGTCAGGGTCATAAGTTATCAAGTAGCAGAGGTCGCCGTGGCGTAGTGTGTATGGTGTCCGCCGAGCGACCAGGTGGTCACTTGTTCGATCCCCATATGAGAGTTCTTTAGATTTCCCTAAAAGATACCAAGCACTGGTTCTACCCAGGAAACAGATTTGATAGCGTTGATGCAATCAAGTTTAAATAAATAGGTTTAAATTTAATGAAACTAAGTTATCAAACATCTTATGACATGTTTGAGTTGACTAGTTTGAGGGTCTCGACTGGAAATGTTTAAGATTTACATGTCCCTAAAATAATTGGGGTACCAATAGACCAAGACAATAAATAAAATATTTGAAATTAAGAAGTGTTAGATAAAAATGTATGCCTCTTCAAAAATTGTATTATGTGTCTAAATATGAATGATGAGGTTAAATAATAGCGGTTTGAAAAGTTTGTTATCACAGTGTGGGGAGTCAGACGGTTTTGATTTGGTTAATGAAATCACAGGAATATTTCACAGAGTGAAATCTCGTTATGTAGTTCATTAGTAATTTCCACGCTTGATTTGAGAGAACCATGATTATTGAAGCATCAATAATTTTTAAGTATTATGTGATGTTTGCAGTTTTGAGTTGTGTCATGAATATTTGAAATAAGAGCAAAATATTTTAGTTAATACCATAACAATATGTTTCTGTAACAGTGAACTGATATACAGGGACCCCATGTTTATCCGGATCTCGATAGTCCGGAAATCTCGCGATCCGGACGAAAGTCAAGGGGAACGGATGTATTATGCAGTATTTTGCTCCGTTAAGTCCGGAATCTCGCGCTCGGGATCCAGACGTAGATTGCGCGACACCGATCTGTGTATTTAGCTGTAATTATGTCTCGTTGATCCGGATGCTTCCCAACATGGGGGCTAAATCGCCCACCCTCCGTATAAACAAAAGCTTAATCACCGAGGCATGAAGTATTGTTGTTTTAGGCTTAATCGCCAACCCGTCGTTTAAACAGAAGCGCGATCACCGAGGCATGAAATATTATTGTGTTTAGGCGTGATAACTAATAGGCGTGACTAACCATGATTCGATTCTGACTTTAAACTTAAATTGATGTCGGCATTACACAATGCATCTCAAATGACACAATGGTTTTCTTTAATGTCTTTAATGAGCTGAACACGCCACCAATAAAGACGCTGATTACAATCGGACCATCATCGTGCGTGAAAGTTGAGCTAGGATTATTTAAGCAATCCATTTTAAACGCATCGAACGTTACGTGTCGCTATTTTAATCATTTCAACATTCTGTTGTATGAGACAGGTTATAAATAAAGATATTTAAACAGTATGGCAGTTTTATATTTTATTTTCATTTGCGTTCAACACACTTGATTTGTAACTTTGTGACGCCACCAGCTTACTGCTCGCGTTTCACCCATGGCAACGTCTTTTCACTGCGACAGTATCACCCAAGATACACGCAGTCCTCATGGAAAGTGTATACGGCAACGAAATATCGATTCAATACTAAGCTATCAACGCTTTTAAAACTGTGTGATTGTAACATTCACAAAGCTTAACGTCATGTGTGTACATGTACTAAAATTTTATTACGCATTATTGTATTTATATTGTTGTAACATTTGATTTTTTAAACTAAATAAATGTCTGCGTAATAAGAAAATATAATTCTTGATGCGAAATAAGTATGTTAATGTACATAAACATAAGGTTTATGTCATAAGGTAAATATTTAACTCTTGAAACGGCACCGGTTCGTTAATCCGGAAGATTCGTTAATCCGGAAATTTCTGCCGGAACGGACGTGTCCGGATAAACGCGGGGTCCCTGTATTTTAGACTGTGTTCTCCTACTGTAGTGTATCCCTCACATAGTATGCATTACCTGATCATAATTACAAAACCTCCTTTTATTATATTTCTCAAGAGGCAACAAATGAAGTTACTCATGACAGCATGATAAAACTTAATGATAAGGAAAGGTTTTGTGGGAACATTGCTCTGAAGTTAAGTCATTCTTATGAATATGCCCTATCAGGCTCCACGGCTGACTCAAGAAGTCTTACATGTAGGTTGAGAATCCATCCAGAATGTTTGTACAGTGTTTTTTTTCACCATTTTGGGAATGGGGTTGGGGCCCTTTGGATTGAGAAAAATATTTGGAAATTGTTGCATGCTTTGCATGCTGGGAAATTTGTCGTCTGCTAAAATGTCGTCTGCTGAATTTCTAAAATTAGCATTTTCTTCGATTTTTTTCAAAGAATACTTTCAGAATAGCAAACAGTTTGGATCCTGATGAGACGCCATGTTCTGTGGCGTCTCATCTGGATCCAAACTGTTTGCAAAAACCTTCAAAATCCGGTTCCAGCACTCAAAGGGTTACTGTTTCTTTGCTTACAAATACTTTACTTTTGAGAATAAAAGTGTTGTCAAAATAATACTTACTAAGGTTCAAGTTGTAGGGCTTGAAAGGGAGATTAATTAAATGTCTTGACTTATTTAAAATAAACAAATTGGAAACCTTAATAGGTAAAATTAATAATTTTTGACATTGGGAATGTGTCCAAATTAAAGTCCCAAATTTGGCCAAAAAAACACTGGTGTGTCATTATTTTACAGGCCGAGGCTCAGAAAAGGGTGGACAAGAGGCGCAAGAAAATTGGGTCAAAGCAGAGCATAAGGAGTGGTGCTGAGGATGATGTAAGCAGAATTTTAACCTCATTCTGGGAAAACTGGGCTTAACGCATGGGCATAAAGGATTGTCCCAGATAAGCCTGTGCGGTCCGCACCGGCTAATCAGGGATGACACTTTCCGCTTTTATGGAATCTTTTGTTTAAATGAATTCTCCTTAATGAAAATCCAGTCTTGAAGGAAAGTGTTGTCCCTGATTGTTTTTTACACAATTTAAACATTTTGAGATTTTAAAAACTTGCATAAGTAATTGCAAATGTCTTCTTTTGTCAATTTTATAAGATAAATAATTCAAAGCAAAACAATCGTATAACAAATCCTGAAATTCAATTAAATAAAAGTAGCAGCACTATGAAAACATAAAAGACTTACATTATGGCAAATTGCAAATTTTCACATTTTCACTTCATATTTTCTTCAAATGGGGCTTAATGCATCTGCATAAAGTGTCAGCTCAGATAAGCCTATGCAGTCCGCACAAGCTAATCAGGGACGACACTTTCCGCTTTGATGGAATTTTTCATTTAAAAGTAAGTCTTAAGAGAAGCCTTTCGTTTTCCTCAAAATGATCGTATTCAAAACAGGAGCAGCATGAAAAGGATTTAGAGCTTCTGTCAGAGGCCGATCTGACGCCCCCCGAACAACCAAGCCATTTTGACGATGCCATGGTGCGGGAATCTGTCGAGAAGAAGGCGAGAGAGAACCGTAGACGCCCTGGCGAGCCAAAACTGCATCTTGAGCTCTCCAACACGGCCACCATAACTCCGACACAGAACTGTAATCCGTACGTAGACTTTGAATTTGTATGTGAGGTGCAATCTGGGAAAATGGGGCTTAATGAATATGCGTAAAGTGTTGTCTCAGATTAGCGAAAGTTTAAATGCTTTTTTAATAAGTGTATTTCTTCCTGAATCATTTTATTTTGATTAATTCGTAAATTTTACGCCATGTATTTTTTTTTTCATGTTTCTATGATTGGTTGAATGTGTTAATTATTTTAAAATTAAACATAGTACATACTTGAGCATTGACATTTTTGTCTGTAAAACAGGGACGAGCAAAGGAGAAGAGCTGACGTCTCCAAGTGCATGATATTTGTGAAGATTCTATTCAATAACAAGGAGGTTTCAAGAACCAATTTGAAGTGAGAGTTGTTTCTATTTTTTCTCTTCTTTGAATGCTACCTTCTGATTTTGGTGCTAATACAATAGCATTGGTTGTAAAAATACATAAATATATCATAACAATCTTAAAACTTAGATAAAAGTGACAAGATTGATGTTTAGTGGTAAAGTAAACAAATTAACAGATTATACTTTTTACAGTTATCAGTGCACTAGATTGAAAAACAACAACATTTCTTACTATTGCAACAAAACAGCCTGTAAATAGTAAAATAACTTTTGTATTGAATCACAATAAAAACACATATCAAGAGCGTCTAAATAAGCCTTAGGCTTTTGATGCAATCCATCTTAAAAATATAGGTGTAACAAATTATAAATACCAGTATTTAAAAACACTGACTGGAGCCCAGATATCATTTACTCTTGATGTCAGAAATACAAAAAAACGTATCATTTTGGTTTGCCGTCTCTTCAGGCCACTTTCCCAAGACTTCAAAGTGTGTTATGGTCAGATATACAGCATGAAGATCGTCCAATGGCCGGAGAGCATCGCATTTCAGGTTAGACTCATTTTTTTCATTTGATTTCTTATTGTCTAAAGTTGTAGTCCAGTGTCCATTTTTTATCTTTCATTATAAATCTCATGTAACATGCTAACTGTAAAACAATCTATGTATGATTTCACCAGGTCCATGAAAGCATAGGGCTGGGTAGCACGCTGGTAGCAGAGTTGTGTGCCCCCATCCCTGACACGAGTGTGACCTCTGTCTCCGTTCAACTGGAAGACTTGGAGTTCAGCAGTGACCGCAAGGAGAAACTGAACCGGGCCGCTGTCGGAAGTGGTATGTTGTGTAATATAGCTATTGATATGCATATGAGCCGCGTTATGGGAGAATTGGGCTTAATTTTGTGCTTTAAGTGTAGTCTCAGATAAGCGGGTGCAATCCGCCCATGCTAATCAGAGATGACACTTTCCGCCTACACTGGACTTTGGTTTAGAAGAGACTTCCTTAAACAAAAAATTCCATAAAAGCAGTAAGTGTCATCCCTGATTAGCCTGTGTGGACTGCACAGGCTCATTTGGTATGACAATTTACGCCCATGCATTAAGCCCAGTTTTCCCAGAATGCAGAATACATAAAGATGATCACACCGTGCCTTCTAGCTCTGTTGGCAAAGTGCAAGATTGTTAATCATGAGATCATACCACAGCCCATCCTCATAACCCATTACTGTTGGTATACAATTTCTTTTCTTTTAATGTTTTGGCATGATATTTATACACATTTAATACCAAAATCTTGTTTCTGTTTCCTGTATTTTGCTTTTTGCATAATTATAAATGCCTCAGACATGACCTTTTGTCTTCTATGTGAACATGCCGTTCTCAGAATTATTAATGCCTTTAACATGACTTTTTCTGTTACTTAGGTATGCCGTTCACAAAATTATAAATGCTTCTGATAAAAATATGTGTCTGTTACCTTGGTATGCAATTAAACTAATTATACATGCATCTGATGTGACTGTTTTCCTGTTACCTGTGTATGACATTAAGATAATAATAAGTGTGTCTGACATTATCTCTCGTCTGTTACATAGGCATGCCGTTCACCTACGGGTCTGACAACTCACAGCTGGAGATCCTCATGACGACAGGCATCCTCACGTACAGCGTGGCCTGGGCGGTGGATGAGCATGGTCAGGCCCTCGTGCCCCCTTCCCTGGCCAATGCCAATACCATGTTCACGTGAGTATTGTTACCTCCACATCACCTTTTACGTTTTACAAGAATATTTATGAGTTGATTTGCATACGTAGTGGGTTCACCTTGCAATGAAAGGCAGGTCACGTGCACGCATTATCCAATCAGGATGCAGCGTTTATGTAAATATGCAAAAAGTTGTAATTATAACACAAATGAATTACCAGTTTAAATCCCTGACTCAATAATAATTATATTTAAGCCACAGGAAGGCATAAAATAAAGTGTTAGATTTTTAAAGAAAAGGACAAAATTTGAGTCACAATTACTTTCACTAAATATTGTCTTATAAACTAAAATATAAGGTAAATATATTGATTGTGTTTGCAAATATTTTTTAATTGGGCTGAATGCAAGTGCATAAAGTGTCGTTCCAGATAAGCCTGTGCAGTCTGCACAGGCTTATCAGGGACGATGCCTTCATCTTTTATGGAATTTTTTGTTTAAAGAGTCTCTTCAAACTGAAAATCCAGTTCAGGTGGAAAGTGTCGTCCCTGATGAGCCTATGTGTACTTTACAGGCTTATCTGGGAAGACATTTTACGCACATGCATTAAACACTATTTTCACATAGCAAAGCTCATTTGAACTTGTTGTTCCCTGCAGCCACATGAAGAAGATGGACCCTCTGGCTGCTATCGGGGCGGCAGGGGTCATGGATCTGAAGAAGCTAGCAGACTGGTTTGCCAGCTCACATCTTGACCCTAACGACCCCTCAAACGCTGACATTGTGTACTTGCTAAGAGTAAGGTTGAATAACAATAAGTTTGGGTTAAAATATATAATGTATCCATTTCAACAGGGGTTTTGTCTTTTAGCTTTGGTTATGGTTGCATTCCACTAGCTTTTAGTTTAAATATTTTTTGGTCTACATGCCAACACTGGCATTGATTTTTTTATTTGAATGAGGTTGCATTCCACTAAGTTTCTGGTTTAATATTTTTTGGTTTGCTTCCAATGACCCCCCGTACGCTGTTATTTTCTTTTGGGGGAGATCTTGAGAAACGCTCCCACTGTGGGGATCGAACCCGTGACCTCCCGATCACTAGGCGGACATCATATCCACTACGCCTTGACCTGTTATTTTTTCTTGTTTCAAGTAAAATTCCATTCAACCAAGTTTATGTTTATAATTTTTTTCAAATTATTTATTTGTATCTTAATGAAAATGTTGAAGAAACTGATGATTAAAAAGCACAAATGACAAGGACAATGGATCCATGGCGTAGTTGTTATGGTGTGGCGTGTTCTGAGAAAACTGGGCTAAATGCTTGTGCGTAAAGTGTCATCCCAGATTAGCCTGTGCAGTCCGCACAGGCTAATCCGGGACGACACTTTCCGCCTCAACTGGATTTTCGCTAAGAAGAGACATAATTTAAACAAAATAATCCATAAAAGCGTAAATTGTCGTCCCTGATTAGCCTGTAATCCGGGATGACAATTTATGCACAAGCATTTTGCCCAGTTTTCTCAGAACACGCCACATGGTGTCTGCCTAGCTATCAGGGTTCAATCCCCGCTGTGGGAGCATTCTCAAGATAAACCAAGTACTGGTTCTGCCAACATTTACAGACATGAGAGTGTTTCAATACGCCATTAATATTAACCCTTTTCCACTCAGAATCAATGGCTATATGCAAATGTAAATGTATATGTAAATGGCTATATGCAACCAGCATAAAACCAGAACTGCCTGCCAGTTACTTGCAGGCTGTTCAGGTTTTATGCTCTTTGCTTGTATTCAGTATCTTAGAAATGAAGCCTTTAAAACTTAAATCTATTTTAAAAAGTCTTTAATTTAATTTGAATTTCTAAGAGACTACAAATGTGTCTAAATGCTTATTTGAGCGGGAAAAAGTCAACTGACATCAAGCTCAAATAAATCAGTAGAAACTTCCTCTTTCTGTCCCCAGGGCAAGGGAGGGGACACGAGCCACCTGACCCCTGCCGAGTATTTCCGTCTGGAGCAGCTGATGGTGGAGTTTGACTTCGTGACCCAGCAGGAATTGGAGGAGAACAAGCGTTTCCGTCTGATCCAACTACGTGATGAGGAGGTACAGGAGTTCAAGAACTACAAGATGGTGCCGGTACACGAGCGGGAGGTGCCCAGGGACGTCTTCACGGTATGCGTGAACGGGTGTTCCTTCTTGTCAATCACTCCGATCATTGGAGTGAAAAGCATTGCACGGAAGTTATGCGCACTTTGGCCTTTTCCTTGTCGTAGGGTACTTGCCGGCCAAGGCTGTAGAGTGTCTTCCGCCCTTTGTTTTTCTGTCTGAGTGATCCGTCATATACCATATATGCCTCAATGAGAGGTGGCTGATATTTGTCTTTCCTCTACCCCTTAACCTGTCATTAATATGAAGGGGAGTTCCATCATACATGTGAATGTGTTTTCTGTTGTAAAAAATTAAAAGCATTGTTTGTCCAAATTGTAATGAGATTTTCTGTCATAAATGTGAGGGCAATTATGTCATTAATAGGAATTTCTATTCTGTTGTAACTGTGAAGGCCTTGTTCTGTCATACTTGTAAAGCAATTTTGTGTCATTAACTTGAAAGTCTGTTCTGTCGTAAATCTTATTGGTGGTTCTGTCATAAATGTGAAGAGCTGTTCTGTCATAAATGTGAAGAGCTGTTCTGTCATAAATATGAAGAGCTGTTCTGTCATAAATATGAAGAGCTGTTCTGTCACTAATGTGAAGAATTTCTCTGTCATAAATGTGAAGAGCTGTTCTGTCATAAATGTGAAGAGCTGTTCTGTCATAAATGTGAAGAGCTGTTCTGTCGTAAATCTTATTGGTTGTTCTGTCATAAATGTGAAGGGTTGTTCTGTCATAAATGTGAAGAGCATTTCTGTCACGAATGTAAAGGGCTGTTCTGTCATAAATGTGATGGGCTGTTCTGTCATAAATGTGAAGAGCTGTTCTGTCATAAATGTGAAGAGCTGTTCTGTCATAAATGTGAAGGGCTGTTCTGTCATAAATGTGAAGAGCTGTTCTATCATAAATGTGAAGAGCTGTTTTGTCATAAATGTAAAGAGCTTTTGTGTCATAAATGTGAAGAGCTGTTCTGTCATAAATGTGAAGGACTGTTCTGTCATAAATGTGAAGGGCTGTTCTGTCATAAATGTGAAGAGCTGTTCTGTTATAAATGTGAAGAGCTTTTGTCGTAAATCTTATTGGTTGTTCTGTTATAAATGTGAAGGGCGGTTCTGTCATTAATATGAAGAGTTGTTCTGTCATAAATGTGAAGGGATGTTCTGTCATAAATATGACGAGCTTTTGTGTCATAAATGTGAAGAGCTGTTCTGTCGTAGATCTTATTGGTTGTTCTGTCATAAATGTGAAGGGCTTTTCCGTCAAAAATGTGAAGGGCTGTTCTGTCATAAATGTGAAGAGCTGTTTTGTCATAAATGTGAAGAGCTGTTCTGTCATAAATGTGAAGGGCTGTTCTGTCATAAATGTGAAGAGATGTTCTGTCATAAATGTGAAGAGCTGTTCTGTCATAAATGTGAAGAGCTTTCGTGTCATTAATCTTATTGGTTGTTCTGTCATAAACATGAAGGGCGGTTCTGTCATAAATATGAAGAGTTGTTCTGTCACAAATGTGAAGGGATGTTCTGTCATAAATGTGAAAAGCTGTTCTGTCATAAATTTGAAGAGCTGTTCTGTCATAAATCTTATTGGTTTTTCTGTCATAAATGTGAAGGGCTTTTCTGTCATAAATTTGAAGAGCTGTTCTGTCATAAATCTTATTGGTTTTTCTGTCATAAATGTGAAGAGCTGTTCTGTCATAAATTTGAAGAGCTGTTCTGTCATAAATCTTATTGGTTTTTCTGTCATAAATGTGTAGAACTTTTCTGTCATAAATGTGAAGGACTGTTATGTCATAAATGTGAAGAGCTGTTCTGTTGTTAATGTGAAGAGCTGTTCTGTTGTAAATGTGAAGAGTTGTTCTGTCATAAATGTGAAGGGCTGTTCTGTCATAAATGTGAAGAGCTGTTCTGTCATAAATGTGAAGAGCTGTTCTGTCATAAATGTGAAGGGCTGTTCTGTCATACATAAGAAGAACTGTGTGTTAAGCTGTAGTTAGGCCCTGAGAATGATGCCCAGAATCTGTAATCACCAACCCATTCTTAAGCTTAGGAATAAAGAACAGACTCGGATGCAACAGGCAATACTTTGATATATCAAAGTAGCTTATCCCATAAAGTAATTATTGTTAGTAAAGATTGTTGTATTGATTGTTCTGTTTTAAAAGAAGTCAAACAAAGTCTTAGCAAAAGGTTTATGAACACAAGTTAGTTAATTACTACAACACTTTTGTAATGGGGGGGAGGGGAGTAGGGGTTAGGAAGCCATTTGTTAGGTCTACATAAAAAAGGGCATGTAAAACGTTTTGATTTCATTTTATGTTCAAAAGTTGTCAAGCAGTCCAACAAAAGGTTTATGAACACAAGTAATGTATTTACTACAACAGTTTTGTAATGGGGGTGGGAGTTTAGGAATCCATTTGTTAGGTCTTCATAAAGAAAAAAGTATGATTTAAAAAAAAAAATGTACAAACGTGTTGATTTCTTATTTAAGGAGTATGAGCGAAAGAAGAGGGAAGAACAGCGTCTAAAAAGTGACGGAGACCATGACATTGAGACCCAGAGAATGGCAGTGAAACGATATCGGCAGAAGGTGAGCTCATTAATCTTAACCCTTTGCATGCTGGGAAATTTGTCGTCTGCTAAAATAATGTCTGCTAAATTTCTAAAATTAGCATTTTCTTCGATTTTTTTTCAAAGAATACTATCAGAATAGCAAACAGTTTGGATCCTGATGAGACGCCACGTTCTGTGGCGTCTCATCTGGATCGAAACTGTTTGCAAAGGCCTTCAAAATCCGGTTCCAGCGCTCAAAGGGTTAAAACAGACTTTGCTAGGCTGAAAACTGTGTTATTTCCTAGGCATGCACATTCAAAAGTCATTGTTTATTGGTTGATAAATACTAATTTTAAAAAATGATCCTGGCTCTGCGAAAACCGGTCTGCACAGGCTAATCTGGGATGACATTTTATTCCCATACATGTACATTTAATCCTGTTTTCTTATAGTGTGGCTAATATTAATTTTGTCTTCAAGTAAATAAAATGTATTCTTTACCTCTGCCATTTTCTGTCCCCAGATACGAGATCAAGTGATGCGTAGGTTCCGTAGACAGGCCCATATGAAGAGTTGGGAGGACATGGTGAAAGAAGACATGGTGCCCAACATTGCGTAAGATCTGTGTGCTGTTATTATACTTCATTAGCGTCTAAATGCATTCCCTTTTGTACCTAGTGCTATATGTGCACTAACCATCATCTGTTTATTAAGCACTTGTTCATTTTCAGATTCTTTAGGCTCCCTCAGTATATCAATAAATAGAGTTCATTCAGGGAAAACTGGGCTTACTGCATTTGCGCAAAGTGTTGTCCCAGATAAAGCTGTGTAGTCTGCACAGGGACAAAACTTTCCGCATTTATTGTTTATTTCTTTGAAATGAAGTCTCTTCTTAGAGATATTCCTGTTTAGGTGGAAAGAGTCCTCAAGGATTGGCTTGTGCGGACTGCACAGGCTAATCTGGGACCACACTTTACGAACATGCATTAAGCCCTGTTTTCCCAGAGCAAGACTCATGTATTTGTTTCTATAATCCCTCAGTTCTCATAAAATACATGTGCTTACTGATCATTACTGGGGGAACAGTGGTCTAGTGAAAGGATGCTGGTCTTGGAATCAGAAGGACCCTGGTCCAAATCCCGCTCAGATCACAGGAATTTTTCTGAGCAAGAACTTCAATCATGGCTTGATACTCTGCAGCCAGCAGTATAAATGAGAACCTGTGAGAGAACTAAGCCAATGTGCCGTTGCTGCATACTGCGCAGAGTGTAAACAGACGACTAATATCCCAGTGATCGGGGGATTAATGTGAAAGTTGGCTGATGATGAATTTCAATATCAGACTATAAACCCAACCTTTTAACCTCTAACCTTTTTCATGATCAGGTTGCTGGGGACCAGCCTAATGAAGGTGTTTGCGCGCCGGACGCCACTGAAGCCACAGCGCAAGAAACAGAAGAAGGTGGTGGCGCAGTCGATCAAGGGAGACGAGGTGCGCATCATCGTTAACATCAGTCGGGCGCAGAACGTTCCAGTGAGGCTGTCCTCTTTGATGCAAGCAGGGTATGTATTTTTTTTTATGTATTTTTTTTATCAGATTTTACTCTTTTTAACATTTCAATCCTTCTCGAAATATTGTATTGAATGCACTGCAAAATTGGCAACAGATTTTTTCTGCATTTAATGCGCATAACATGGGCATTAAATACACTTTTTTTTCATGAAAAATTCACTTATGACTGAAAAAATAGTGTTTAATCTGTATTATTATTCTTTATTAATTATATTAAGGGTGTTATTTTTTACTTTTTAGATAATGAAACTTTTAATACAAAAATAAATAAATTCACTTTAATCTACTTTAAGTGTACATTTGTATAGTAAGTACATTTTCAATAGAATTAATACATGAAAAGATACTGAAAAAGAACAGAAAGCCTAAGTTGTGTTTCTGTAATCTGTAACTCTGTGTAGTTTTTTTTAATTCAGCATTTGTTTTCTTTAGATAGTTTCTTTTATTCATTGATCACTTTTTTTTTGGAGAAAATCTAAATTGTCTAACATTTCTCTTTTATGCTCCCATTTTAACTTAGCCCTTTGAAATACCGGTAATTAATCCCGATATGTTTGTTTTGAAATGTGTTTGTTCAGTAAAATGTCACAATGTGAGTACATAAAGATTATTATATAAAACTATAATTTATAAAAATAATCATATTTAGTGTAGATTTGTTTGTATTTCTTCTACTATTTTGTCTAGACGACAGTATGTGTAAGTACAGTGACAAGAGAAGCAATAAGTTTAATGCTAAGATACATGTATATTAGCCCTTTGAGCGCTGGAACCGTATTTTGAAGGCCTTTGCAAACAGTTTGGATCCAGATGAGACGCCACAGAACGTGGCGTCTCATCAGGATCCAAACTGTTTGCTATTCTGATAGTATTCTTTGAAAAAAAATCAAAGAAAATGCTAATTTTAGAAATTTAGCAGACAACATTTTAGCAGACGACAAATTTCCCAGCATGCAAAGGGTTAATTACTCAGTATGCTTAATGGCTGCATGTTACAGCTAGTGGCCCCCCAGCCCAATGTAATGTCCATGTAAATGCTATGTTGTTGAACTATACAATTATAGTGTAATGAATTTGCTTGTTTCTTAGTTCATGGGTTGGGTTTGTGATATTATACTATACTGTCTTGCAGTCAAAATAAGGCACCATACAAACGGTGCCAATTTACATAGTCAGAGGCTAAACCCAATCCCCAAAATCATAAATTTTGTAAATCGAACCAGAACTTAACTAATCTTTTTCACACATGTCCAAAATCTTCGCATGAGGAAATATCATAGTCCGTTAACACACTTTTTTTTTCTATTTTAAGATTAAATTTATATAAAAGAATTCATGGAAAATGGAATGAATGAATACACACATATGCAATCATTATTATTTGCAAACAGAAACAAGCCAATGTTTGTGCAGTAGGCTAATTTCTTGCAGATAAGTAAGGCATCCAGATATCAGATGCTTTTGAAATAATCAATAAAAAACAACCTGCATGTCTGCTATGAAAATATGTTTATATTAAAAGTAACAAGATCACTGTGAGGATCTTATAGGATTTGTTTAATATAAAGCATTATACAAATAAATGTTAAACATACTTTTGATTATATCAGCCACGTTCTGGGAAAACTGGGCTTAATACATGTGCATAAAAATGTTTTTTCCAGATTAGCCTGGGCAGTCTGCAAGGCTTATTAGGGACGAAACTTTCCGCTTGTGTGGAACTTTTTGTTTTAAGGAAGTCTCTTGTTTAATAAAATCCACTTAATGTGGAGAGTGTCGTCCCTAATTCACCTGTGTGAACTTCACTGGCTAATCCGGGACGGCACTTTATGCACATGCAAGAAGCCCTGTTTTTTCAGAATAAGGCTCATATTATTGTTATGGCTCTTTCTAATCTTTCTTCAACAGCTATCGGTAAGGCCATGTGTTTGGATGTGACCATAACAAATAGTCTTTGATTATCAGCATAATTAACAAGTGTTTCTTTGTCATGCGAAAGAAGGGATACAGATTTGTTCATGTTCAACCACGAGTGTTTTGCTTGCTATAAAAAGAGAAAGTGCTTAAACCCTTTGAGCCCTGGAACCGGATTTTGAAGGCCTTTGCAAACAGTTTGGATCCAGATGAGACGCCACAGAACGTGGTGTCTCATCAGGATCCAAACTGTTTGCTATTCTGATAGTATTCTTAAAATTAAGAATTAAGGAAAATGCTAATTTTAGAAATTCAGCAGACAACATTTGAGCAGAAGACAAATTTCCCAGCATGCAAAGGGTTAAGATGTGATAACTTGTTTGCTGCTTAGTAGGTTTGTTAGATAGCCATGATAAAAGTCATTTTACAGTTGGAGACAAAAACAGTTCAAAGTTTGTCGGATTTAGGAGGACTTTTTGTTATTCTTATAAATCCAAAGATGCCAGAATAGTTAATTCAAATTTTTAATCCATTTAAATAATTTTCTATTTATTACAAGTAGCTAAATTGAATAATGAATATGGCGTTCAGTTAAAGAATAAAAAAATTATATAGTGCTAGAGTTCAGTCCATTTGTTGTGTAATAACTATACTGAAAGTTAATTCTTTGCATTACATGTAAATATCCAACCCACCATAGTTCGCTATGAAATGCATGTTTGCTGGCGAGTGAAATTGAATTGTACTTACCAGAATTACTTGCCTAAATGACAGTTTATTTGCCTTTTTGGCTTGGGACACAATAATATGTTTACAATTAACTTTCTTATTAGAATAAATAGATACATTTAGAATTTTACTTAAAAAAATGAAAAAAACATTTGTACAATATTTTAATGTTTAATTATCTCTTTTGCTCAGATAAGTAGTTTGGTGTTCAGGTTTATTTACCCAAAGTGGGAAAGTTATTATATTTGTCCGTTGGCACTAGGCAAGTAAATTAGCTCTTTCAGTGCTGGAACCGAATTTTGAAGGCCTTTGCAAACAGTTTGGATCCAGATGAGACGCCACAGAACTGTGGCGTCTCATCAGGATCCAAACTGTTTGCTATTTTGATAGTATTCTTTGAAAAAAAATCGAAGAAAATGCTAATTTTAGAAATTCAGCAGACAACATTTTAGCAGACGACAAATTTCCCAGCATGCAAAGGGTTAAACTTATAAAACCCATGTATATGCTAGATACTGCATGTTTACTATGTGTGTAATCACCTAATTGTTGCTATATTGAACCCAAGAGCTGAGTCAAACGAGTCAGGAAATGCGTTATGGAGGTAAACGTAGACCACCTTTTGTAACAGTATACATATGTACATATTGTCAATTTGTCACCCAGTTGTGCATTCCCTAGCCTTCACCAGTTCCTTTCTGCTCCAAATAACCTTTTCTTGCCACCCTTATTATTTGATAGACGTTTGGTATTGTACCACCCAGGCGAAACGATGACCATAGAAGACCATGGTCACCATGGTTTTTGATGGTTGACCATGGTATTTGATTGTCAGCCATCAAAAACCGTGGTGGAACATGATCAGGAACATTGTTGACCATGGTCACAAAAAACATGGACCATGGTCGGCAATGGTGACCATGGTCAACCATGGTTGGCAATGGTGACAAAAGACAGACCATGGTTGGACATGGTCACACACAAAAAATGGACCATGGTCGGCAATGGTGACCATGGTCAACCATGGTCGGCAATGGTGACAAAAGACAGACCATGGTTGGACATGGTCATTGCTGTTTTTACAAAGGAAGAATATTGTGTGCACAGGAAGTTGAAATGGGCAAGCTGAATGAAGACACATGGTTTATGTTATATTTGGAAATGTAAGTCTTTAATAAATTACTGGCTAAACTGATCAGCCATTGGTTCCATTTTAACTTCTTTGGCACTGTGTTCACCTATGTTTCCCAATTTTTGCTACATTGTATCACTTTTTCCTCTGCTTTATGAATGTTTTTGTCATCAACATAATCATAAGCATAACCAATCATTTCATACTCATTAACTGTTCGCCAACATGTCGATGAAGTGTCAGCAATTCAAATGATTTTATTACAATGTTGAATTTTATCTTTAAGTTCTTTCAGTAATTCAATGGCCCTGGACACATAATATTCCAAACACAAACACATCTCTTGTTCACATTGCATTTTCAGTTATTTGGTATTTCCAGTGTGTGCATCAAATTTTATTTCATATAACTTGTACTAGTGTGGAAATTATTTGGAATGGAATGTAAAAGAGTTAAGGGCATGTCATGTTAAACTTAAGGACATAGAAGTAAAGACCTATTCAAGTTTAAAATAGCCTGTAAATGACTGCAAGCCCAGGCAAAATGAAGGCCATATGACCATGGTATACCCAGGTAGACCATGGTCATATGACTTGCATAATAAAATTACAACTAAATATCCTTTTTTTATTTTAGAGCATTCCATGGGACAGGTTGTGAGTGGAACAAAGTCCTAGAACTGTTCAAGGACATTTTCAGAACTTTTCTAGAACGTTTGTTCCAGACCTATTTGAAGCAATTTTTCGGAACTGTTCTAA
>VMBQ01002559.1:38105-77506 GCA_007657795.1 Dreissena rostriformis | reverse complement strand
AAACATGATGTAAAGGCTTTATTAATGTGCTGATGTGTCCTTATCACATGGCTCATGAAAATGGATGTGTTTTTAACGCCAAGGTCCGTGTATGTAATCGATCAATTGCCACTAGGTCATGTCCGGATCTCGAACGGGTCCTGTCTGTACAAGACATTGCTGGGGATCACTACCAAGCACTGGGCTGTGCAATGTGGTCCTATTTTAAAGTTCTCTCATTTGTCAGTGGTTCTCACAAAATAGCTAAATAACAATATTTGACCATTTAAAAAACGATGATCTACTGAGCATGTATTTTTATTTATCGAATGGACAGACATTCGGTTTACGTTTATTTTTCGGCTATACTCAATAATAACCGGTTATTATTTCTAAATAGTAACACATTTTGGTCAAAAATCATGTAAATAATAAACGATAATATCATTAGTACAATCTTTTCGAGTATTACCCAGTCAATTAAAGCGCAAATCCGATGTGTTGAATGTGACACATTGTTTAAAACCAGCTCGTTTATCCCGTTTATGAGAATTTATACTTGTAAGCATAAACACATATTTGTCATAAGAAAACAAACCTGAACCATAGAGAAAAAAGATCGGGACTTAGTTCAATATCTATAAACAGTGATTTATTTATTCTTAACGAAGCACAAAGGCACATTCTTTTTGAATCATGCGATACCTCATTTAGCTTGTTTGGTTCCAGACATTCAGTTGTAAATAACATGCAAGTTTATTAAAAACAAAACTGTAGATGGCGAAACTGAATGCATATTTAGCGCAAAGTGATTATACAAGTAATCAAATATTGATCGAATATAAGACACGGACGTATGTTCTTTATATAAAACACATGTATGCAAACAATGAACTATAATTTGCAATAAACCCAAAAACTCACTTCTATGGAATTGCGAACCATTTTTAATAACCCGGAAAAAGCAAATTAAATTAAAAATGAACGCCAATGACTTAAAAAACTACTTACAAGCATATATTTGTAAATGCATTAAGGTATCTTAATATTTATAAATATTTTTCATCTGGCTAGCGTTACGTCTTCGTTTTCGTCAACATAATAAACTTGTATACAATCGTCATGTTTCCATGAAATGTAAACCCTATATTTATCCGCAGAACTAAATCAAGCGATCTTACCAATCAAGATCATTAAGTATTGTTTACGGTCCTTTGGCATCAATAAGCAAACCTATGTATTCATTTCCTTCGTCATAAGGTGCAATAAATATAAAAGATGTTTTTCGGCTTGAAGAACTTAATAAAACACATTTCGCTTTCGTTGCTAAGGTCGCCATAGTTACGGTGTTGCATTCGTCGTAAGATGTGTCAAGCTTTGCCTGAGATTGGTTATCACTGCACCATCTTGTACTTATCTTAAACAAATACGTTGGCATACACGAAATAATGTTACTGAATAAAACTTTAGAAATGATAACTGGAAGAATAAAACTAAGCATTTGAAGAGTTTGTTTTAATACAAATCCCCAAACAATGTATAACTGTCGAAACATGGTTAGTGTAACAGGTTCTACTTAGTGTAAACGACACATTGAAAAAAACAAACATGTATAACCGTTTTTTCAATTTGTTTACTCCGAAAAAGAACGCATGATGCAAGAATTTGAATTTAAATCAATAGTAGATTATAATCAAATATGCACATTGACAGTCCAGTTTATGTTTG
This sequence comes from Dreissena rostriformis, assembly GCA_007657795.1. Taxonomy (NCBI): domain Eukaryota; kingdom Metazoa; phylum Mollusca; class Bivalvia; order Myida; family Dreissenidae; genus Dreissena; species Dreissena rostriformis. The sequence goes on along the minus strand of VMBQ01002559.1, from coordinate 75,799 downwards.
ATTCTGAAAGCAGTATAGCCTTAGTATTTAGCAGGCAGATACCCCACGATAGTGTTTATAGTTTTCGCGGAACACAAAACTGTTCTGTATTAATATTTTTGTCATTAGCGGACGTTCTCAGTTTAAACGACAGTTTTCTTTTAATAAGAATAAAATAGCATACAACCGATCATATTAACGACACTGTGTACATGTCAGTTAGCCATACAGTCAGAACTCAAATATTTGTTTTAATATAGAATTTTATACCGCGAGTTTCCTGAGCAAAGATGAGAAGTCATTAGCTCCGATTTTGTTTCTAGAGCCTCTAATTTTCGTCATTACCTCAGAGTAATAAGAGATCTAAATGATAATGACAATACGGTTACTCTAGAGAATAATGATGCGCAATTAATCCTGCTAACGCAATGAAACAGACATATATATCGTTTCCTAAAGGAATTCAAAGGTTACCTGGTTGCCGTATTGTACGATGAAAGTGACAATAACAACTAGTGCTTACCACATATATGTCACGAGACAATTAAGCATTGAGGTTTTTAATCCTGCCAAATTAATGTGTAGAACTTTTACTCAATTCGTCCTTCTGTAAGTGTTACAACTCTAGTGGGTCAACTCTTAATTGACTAACATACTTAATATTTAATATTGTTGACCTCAGTATTCTACTTCTACACTATTTACTATTCGGTGTACTTCGATAAAACATGCATATATGGCGAAAAGAAAAAGTATTGTGTTGTGATACATTCAATGACGTCTCTCTATAAAACAAAGTATCAATATCTTGAGTTTTACTTGTTTTCATATACTACTAGCGTTGGTCGCCAATATATACACATAATCACCTGCTAACGTAAGTCCTGTCCTCATAAACAAATATTGGTCGCCAACAGTTTTAGGTTACGTGAACAGACGTCTGAATTACCAATTAAGTTATTACACAAATGCGCATTTATATGAAAATCGTTCAATCTCGATTGTCATATGTATGAATTTACGTGTATTAAACCACAAATGACATGACCTTTGACAATATTTTTCACAATATAAAGGAGTAATTTAAGCCTTGCTTAAATAAAACGCTAACGTTGTCGATTTTTACATTTGCCTATCTGCTCATATGGCAAAACGCTTGAAACAAACGTATTTCATGTTTAGAGTTATGTCTATTTTCTTTTTGTGTAATGTTCCAAAACATTGTCAATAATTATTGTGTAACTAAAAATATTCTCAATTTATTTCAACTTCTGTTATATATCAAACATGTGGTGATATAGTACGATGCAAATGTTGATATGTATAGGTATTTTTTTACTCAACATATCATGAATAACATAATACAATCACAGGATTGTGTGCGCAATTTAATGATTTCCGAATGTCAGAAAGAAACACCGAAACAAGACCGCAACATGTCTATTTTATTTATTTGTTTTAAAAACAACCGATACCGTAGTAACGTAGTGGGTATGGTGTCCGCCTACTAATCAAGATGTAACTAGTTCAATACAAACTCATCGAGCGTACTCAATACCTTATCAACAGACAACAAGTAATTATAATGCTCATGTAACGGCATCGAATGTGTCTTAGTATGCTATAGGCTTTCCATGCAAACAAGTTTAAGGTTTCATCTAGACTAATACATAAAGGTTTCTGATCAACTTATTTGCACTTAATATTACCGATCGGTAACTTGGTGATTATTTTACATTCGGTCTTGCAAGCTGTTAATAACTTGTTTTAATCTTAAACACAAATCATGTTAAATAACAACTAGAAGTAGGTCTGTTTTTAAGCCCATGAACATTAGCCTAATGCCCTAACCGTTCATACAGGTCACACCATTTTGGTCATGTCTCGTTAATAATAGAACTTTCCAGGCGACACAAATAACGTTATAACGTGCTCAACTCAGTATCCTTAACCTTAAACTTCGCTGAAAGCAAGCTGAATATTCCTAGTGTAAGAAATGAAACATATTGAAAACAACACATGGTCATATTTCATGTCATGCGTCTTGTTGCAGACGTAAATAACAGCAATAACAGTTAATAATTGCAAGATATATATGACAAGGTAAGACACCTTGATATGAATACTGACTGATGGCTGTCTGGCAAGGAATAAGAATTTTCACAATCGATCATATTCTAAGGACGAACAGGAACTAATATGATGCCACTGGTAGACAAAGAATGATTATTAATGTTAATATATCCACTTTAAAACACTCATTGGTTTTCGCTAGTCCATGTTATCACACCGTTCAATCGACTCCAGCGACGACAGTGGATCATGCAACGACTGCGATACTGTATACATGTCGGTAGAAAGCGGAGTGTAAGTATTTCCCTTTTCTTTATATTTTACGTATTGGATTGAGCAGGTTTGAGTGTGTTCTTTGGGAGACTAGGTAAAAAGGACTTTATGAACGTAATTTCACCTTCCTAGCTGCTTACTTTTTAAGAAACCCGTTAGAATGTGTTCAAAATTCAAACAAAATTCACCACTCTTGAACGGTTTGGTTTTAATATGTTATCTTATGTTTGATGTCCGAAATAATGAAAGCTGGTCGAACGTTCCTGATTTTCCAAAGCTCTCGGACCAAACTCGTTTAATGTAATTGTAGTGTTGTCTGTCCCGGTATTTAAAGAATGCGTATCCCTATTCCACAATCGTCTTATTACAATTGAATTCTGAGTTTCTTTTAAATACAATAGTTGACGTTTTGGTCTGTTGAGAATTTCGAAGCATGGGATTTTAAAAAGTTATTTAATAAATTAAATAAATTTTATAATTTGCATATTAACACCGTGATATTGTTGAAATATTGTGTAGTTTACGTTAGTTGTATGTTTACTTCAGTAATAGAAAGGTAAAGATGTAATTATTATTTTAATACACAGTGAACCAAACGACAGTTGTCACAACAGAAGAAAAATCTAATAAGCACTACTATAAGGCCCTTCATTAATGGCCAATGACCAATTTCAAAACAATTCACACTGACGAAAAAAAAGGACTCGTAACCTCAGTTATTATTTATGTCAACATTCAGGGAATTGAGTCAATGTTTTATATTATATAATATGCAGGCGATTAGACATTTTTATTAGTACGAATAATTTATTCTACAAAAGTACCACGGATATTTTTTCAAACAATATACTTTAGCATACGTATAACTGTGTGAATGTCACAACATGTTTTTTAAACGTTATCAACTAGACGAATGACTCTTGCTCTGGGCTTTCGTTAAAGTTACAATTGGACATTGTTTACCAATCGTGATTTATATTGTGTCGGCTCATAAATCAGATCAGACAGTGAACACTCTGGAAAATGCAAGACCACTGAAGTGAGGCAACAGCCTACCGAAGGCGACGGGTTTTTTTAATCAGGGAGGGCATTCACTCTTGTTGCATAGCCACATTTATTAGTTATTGTGCAGAACGTTCACATTCAGATATGCGGAAATTACCTAATAGGGGCGGGGGTGGTATTATTCACCTTGCTATTGGCACGTCGCGAACTCTAAATTATAGGACTCGTGATTATGGTCTCGACCTGACACGTTGCGGACCCTATACGTTTAATAAGAATTTGTAAGGAGACTAATTACACGACACGATATTAAAGGGTGCGGATTTGGGATCGACCTTTCCAAGTATGTATTTACAACAAGTTGTTTCGGTCAAAAGAGATGAAATATTTGTTTGTTGGAAAACCTTTACTTTAATATCAACACGAAAGTATATTCGAAAGATTATGATCTAATACAGTTTTTTGAATGTTTACATTAATATAGTAATGAGCTCATATGTTACCGGAACTTAAAATACTTGCAAAAGGCGAACGAACCCCTTCTAAAATAAATTAATATTTAGTTAAAGTAAAACTTTAAAAACAAATATGTATTCGTTCCTTTGTATAGTTCTGAAATTCATGACTTAAGTAAACATTATAACTTGCAATGTAAGATAATCATTTAATGTTTATAGCCATACTACCATTCCAATAAACTTTTGCTGATACGATTAAGTTTAATCCATTCAATAACCACTCTTATATCATGCCATTACTGTTACACGGTTATGCAAATGACATATGACTTTGTACACTGCCGAGGTCATATTAAAAAGTTTTAGTTTTCTTTACATCGAACGTTTAAAGGTATTATGGCACATATAAATTGGTTTCTAAATTTCCATCATCTAGAGCGACCCGGTACACAAATAATGTTTAGTTTTCCAATGCGGTATAGACAATGCCATTACAAATTCAAAAACGCACTATCAAGGCGCAATACTACAAAACGTTTGATAAGAACACTGTATCGACAATGTTCTTTACAGCCTTGTACATTTATATTCAATTAAATATACTGAAATAAAAACTATTACCACGTTTTAGATTTCAACAGATTTATATAGATTACTTTATATTTTATATTTAATGCAGAGTATAAACTTAAATCCAAATGATACGTGAGTCTTCTTGGGCGCAGAAATTGTGATCAACTCATCCTTTAAGGCTGTACTTCACATTTATTTCAGAAACCTCGTAAGTTACCCTTGACATGTTTTGTCCGAAGCCACTAATTGTTATCGACTGCAGGAGGTCCATTAAAAGTCTAGTTTTTTCCATGTGTGTATTTAAGACCATAAGCTGTAATATGTTTCATTATCATAAACATTAGTATTAGTTGATGTTTTTGTTGTTCTTGTAGTTGATGCGGTCGGTGTTATATCGGTTGAAAATATTGTTGTTCTAATTTTATTTCGATAAATTCAAATTGACACTATATTTCATTTTATAATACATTATGAAAATATCAAAACTTGACTTAAGTTACCGCGTTATACATACCGTGATTTTAACATCATTCCATTATAACACACTCATCAACGAAAGAACATATCCGTTGCGCAGACAAAAGTTCCCACAGAAGAAGACACTATTCAGCAAACACTATTGATCTATATATATATAATTTAGGGAAGCCCACCATTGCGGTCAATATATGGAATTCATCTTTAAAACTATTGCAAAGATGTATAGGTATTCAGCTAAAAACAAAATACTACAGTTATTTCATCTGGAAAAAATAATTTTCATTTGAAGGAATTTATTTATTTAATGATGATTAAATCTAACACAGAACTACTTGTCATACGACAAATGTTAAAACAAAAAGTCATCATTCACGTGTTAGATGATTCTTTGGATCGATTTGTTATCCGAAATCGATTTATTTTTTTTTAACGGTAGCTTAATAATTGTTCACAAGGCTCTTTTTACACACAGAATTGTGTAAGCGTGCAGTTTTCTTCAGCAAACAGCTTCATGAAATACAAAGTTTAAATACTTCTAGTATTATAAACAATAATGACCACTCTATGTACAATAATTTACGTTCTCTGAACGACGGATGCTTTATAAAGTCAATGTGGTGTAAATGTAGTATATTCTTCTTTATTCCATAACTGATCAATATAGCATTTTAGTAAAAAAAAAATACTGGACATTTGTACTTTTACAACATCGTTGTGGTTTGGCGTCGATGCAACGTCAGGTTAAATCGGTAATATGGATTGTTATAGTTTCGGGGAATTGAGAAGGACATGTTGATAGATTAAGTATGTTTTTAATAACAAGAAACGTTATTTTAATAGTTATGATACTGATCTGATACTTAGAATAGTCTTGAATAATTATAATGACATCACAAAAAGGTTGAATAGAAAATATTACCTTCCCCAAAAATCAAACAAGGTACATTTGGAATCAACATATAACGCTCTACCATTGAACAACTCAATCTGTAATACTTTATATAGTATTTTAACATCATGGTCGTTTTCGTATTACCCGTTTACGCTTAATCGATAACAAGCGTAACAAGCGCTTTATTGTTATCGGTTTGATGACAATTATTGTTGAGCTTTATTTTACCAGGTGCCCTAGTCAGGAATGTTATTACTCTTGTTTGAATACATATTTTTTTTATTTTTGTAACAAGCCAATATACAAATCGTTTAGAATATACGACATTGTTTGACAAAACTGTAATTTTGCTTAAATGTGAACAAGACTTGTTTAACGACAAAAAATATTTTAAAAGCAACCTGAACAATAACAGAAGTAAGCATATATTTTTAATATATCTGATAACCATTTATATGTATATGAAATATAGTGATGATATGTTCTACAGTGTTTTTTTTTTAATGCGCGTGATATTTCCTGTGTCTTTCACGTATGTAGTTATTAGCCTTGCAAACCTTAATAATTGATGTCTCATTCCGTCGTATACCTTCTTCTGAGAGCATTAAGATGTACAATCTTATTACGTTGAAGAGTGTGCTGGCGACAATCAATGTGATGGGATTGCTTTTAAAAGGTTGAATCAGCCTCTTTCCTGATGCGAACAACCGTCATTGATGTTACTGCAAGGCGATACATGTATATCAACATCTGGAGAAATCACATTGACCGTCATATAAATATAACAATAACTAATTATATCTTCTTTTGAACCAATTCGTTTGCAAACTTCAGTCGGTAGAACTATAAGCGCTCCAAAGCCCAACAGTTCCCGAATAATCGATGGCAGGAAAATAATCCAGAATTTATATCGCTACTCTTGGGCACATCTTATATTTTATAGTATATGTGTCTCTGTTTGCGTCAGAAATACATTGTTGGTACACATTTATAGTATACTAATGTTAAACAGATATTATTATCTGATAATTGTAGAAGAAAATTAAACAAGTCAATAATCAAATCTGATTTCTTTTCTCTTTTTTTTTCAAAACAGGGAAATATATATTTTTTAATATTACAATCCGAATTTGTTCCATTATAGTGATGACCAAACAATATAAAAATAAACTTATCTGTTAACGTTGTAGCTCACCTCTTATTTTCCACAACGCTATGAAATTATTACGTTGATCCATAATTATACTCGATCGGTCACAATGCAAACGTTAAACATATGATAACTTTAACGCGAACAAATAAGTAACATGAGTGCAAATGGGAAATTGCTGGTGGACAAGACGATCGAAACGAAAATCTGTTCAAACATGGTAAGTAATTTAACTATAATCGCTTGTTAAAATATCTTTTGTGAAAGAAATATCACGAAGATACATATTTGGACACTGGTATAAACATTTGATATATAATATAACCATATTTACAATCGAAGGGTGTTGTTGTTATATAGCTAAAGATAAACTGACATTATCAAATCATATCTTGTTAAATGTTTTATGGATATCGAACAGTTTGTCGAACGAAATATAAATATTACGTTTAGCTCACGTTGAAATTTCTTTTTTAAGGTTCACAAATTATATATATTTGAAATAAGTAATATGTGAACACTTTAAAGGTGACACACATGATCAGTAAAACCGACGCCAGTATTAAAAACATTGCATTAGAATTATTTAAATGTATCTATTGAATGAAATATTTACCCAAAGTATTGATGAACATTTCTTTGCGGAGACAAAGCTATAATGTGTTTACTCATTCAAAGGGCACATATAAGATAAATAGTTATTTTAGCTTATTGATTGTTTATATTATCTGTTTTCATCACTAAACTATAAGTGTCTACAATAAATAACACTTTATGTAGGCTAGTTGTAAGAAAATCGATACTTAATGTTGTCACACTTGAATCTTATACTTTTAGTAACAAATATGAGGTGCTTATTTCAAGTGCCATGACTGGAAATGGAAGGCACACAGTTACGCGTTAAACGCAAATATTGAAGTTTGAATAAAAAGCATTTTTGCAATCATTTCCATATTTACAGTAAAACAGAGAGGCTTCATAAACATGCTGATTTGTCCTCATGGCTCATGATAATCGATGTGTATTTTACGCCAGGGTCAGTGAATGTAATCCATCAAAGTTATCGATTGGGACCAGGTCATGTCCGGATCTTGAACGTGTCCTGTGTGTACAAAACATTGATAGGAACCATTACCAAGCACACGACTGTGCAATGCGATAATATTAAAAAGTACTATCATTTGTCAGTGGTTTTCGAATTATAGCTGAATAACAACGATTGACCATAAAAATCAAGGGTCTACTATCCATGTGTTTTTATCATTATTTTTTCATTTAATGATTTAATCTTTTTGTAGTATTATAACTATAAGAAGTAGAAGTAGTAGTAGTATTTGTATTATTATTAATTATATTACTATAGTTGTGGTTTATATTATTATTGGTATTATTCATATTTCAATAAGAGTATTCAATACATGAACTTGATCTGAACAAATCTGGTAAAATATTAGTATACACGATTTATTAAACTTATGAAGACTAACACTTACCATTGTTGGACTTCAATCCGTAAAAAAACACATTACCAATTTAAGCGCATATCCGCTACGTTGTGTTATAAGCAGAAGCGTACATAAATCTAGTACATCGCACAAAATTGTCCACGGCATGGAAAACAATTTCATAAACCACTTTTTTGATCCCACATGTATTTAGGATACCAACAAGTGCGCATCACAGAATCCGAATATAAAATATTGAGGAAAATGAATAGTAGGAATTTAAATAGAAAATAACGAGTCCCTTTAACGCGGAAATGTATTGAATGACGCCCGATTGTTGTACAGTTGCTTCATTAACGGATACCTTACAATATCGAGGACATTGACAAGTGTGCTTCTTGGCGCTTTTTTGATGGTAATTGTGTGATGACAACGACAACTCCAAAAGCCATGAATAGCATACATATATAATAGTTATAACATGTAAGCATATTCTTTATGTGTGTAATTCAATGAAAAGAACTGTTTGTGATTCTCTGATAGGTAATTTGTTTCATTGTTCGTCAATCTGCAAAAAATACGAATCTTTTTTTTCCTGAAATGTTTGCTGACGATTTATTTTAAAACACTCGTATCATTTTTTTATGTTGCTTAATCTATTCGAATCATTCAACCTATTGCAAAACAAACATTGCAAATTTAATGTATAATCACGATAATATATTATGATCAATATTAAGGTTAACGTCGCTTTTTTCGGTCGTGCTGTTTTACTTTTATTAAAGATTTATGCTTTGTTAAATTACGTGCAAAACCAAACTGTTAACCTGTGAATGAAAATGTGGTCTGTTATTTCGAATAATTATAAGGAAACACGCAGAAATAATAAAATATAATTAAATGTATATACATTTGTTTTTGTTAAAAACACAATTATGAGTTGGCATATAGGTATTTACGAAATATTTTTTTGTCATTGGTATATTTTCAAATAACCCAGGATCAGGAGTATATATGTCTAGCAACTAAAAGGCGAGTTTAAGGCGCGAGTACATTGATATTTTATAAAGTAAATTTCATTTTTTTTAAACAACGGAATATAACATACCTACACATACAAATAAAAAAACGCGTTTACGTTTCGTGTATTTAGTATTTATTAATTTTATCATGTTGTAATTAATGTTTTGATACGCTTAACAAAAACGGTAAAATTATAAAGATTTTTGTTGAGCGCTTGCTTTGTGTTTTAGTTATCCTCCATTAAGTTTGTTTGTTTTTAAGAACTATTTTTAAAACATTATGCTACGTCCGTGATTGTTGAAGAATAACTCACACCTGATTTCGTTATTTGTCTATAGCACTGTGAAAATAGTTGGATGTAAATATAAAATGAGTCTAGTCTTATACTTTAAATGCACGTAGACATTTATAGAAAGGTAATGTGAATCTGGGCATGCGCATTATGGTGGTACGCAACACATACACATTGTCACAACAAATACAATGTACTCGTGGAATCTGGAGTGGAAAAGTAACTCAAAACCAGATTTTATGCAAACGAACTTTGTGTGATCTTTTCTATTAGACGGTCTGCGTCTACTGCATATCTCTGAACTTCTTAAATGTTAGTTTAAAAAATCATGTTAAAGGGGGTAAGTGTCATTTATTTCTTATACAAATGCAAAATGTATAAGTGTATAAAGAACATTAGCTTATAAAGGGTATTTCGGTACTTTAAACACGCTTTCAAACGTCCTTGCTAATGGAAATCTAACCTGTTACTACGTGTAATGGTGGTATTAGCAATAAATCAATACTTCTGCACTGGTATTTACCCATGTTATTTTCGAAAATATTAACGAAATATTTTTTCCGCATGTATTTACCACAAAATGGGGTTTCGGTTAAGTTTTGGGAACGTTATAAATGCAATGCCTCCAACTAATCTTTCTGGATATCAATTGTCCGAGTTGCATAATCCCCATTGACACCGTTTAACCATATTTAGTTTAACTTTTTTTAGAGGAAACAAACAAAACTCGTTGAAAAAATGTGAATGTCTAATTTCAGCTTGTCTAGAAAATGGCGGACAGGTTATTGGTAACTGAGGCGCTTGATTAATCGATCGCTGATTGGTCGATCGATATTAAGATAATGATTTGATTTAAAGTTGGCGAGATTTCAATTGCATGACAATATATAAGTAATAGTTCACCTCAGAACATTATATTAAGGAATGGTTATATCCGTTAACATCTTATACGATTTAGCCATTCTGCAGTTTCACATTACATCAACCCTATTGACGTCACGTTTCCTACTTTAATGAATGCAGAAAGAGAAAATAATGGTCTTATTTGCTAACTGTCAAACGCAGAGAATTTACATTAAGAAACATAATATGTTGGAAGACACTCTATTGCGAATATGCATGGACTTGGTGATGTCCCTGACAGTTTCATTCAAAATCATTAGTAGCATAGGCAAAATGCAGATATAATGATATACCCATGCTTACCGCAAAACATCCCTCATTTCAAAGGATTGTCATTTAACATAAAAAGCCCAGTTTAACGCTATATTATTATATTTATTGATCAAATTATGAACTTTGAGAATGTTTTAAGGTTTCGTTTAGGCGTTTTAAGTGTATAACTTAGAGCAATTTTGACATATGTGTCCGGCTTTTATTACGCCAAAACAATACTTTCCACTAGAGGCCGTCGAAATTCCAAAGACGCTATAAACAATGGCTAAAAAGCAAATGCCAAGCCTGTAGCATTTCACATTTATTTTCACAAAACAACTATACTGATGGCATACATTTAGTTTATTTTATATAGTGCATATAGGTCGCATGAATATTTTGATTGCTCTCATCGCGACCTCTTACACACACCAACGGACATGTCATGCCTGTTAAAGTGTCTGTTCACGGATTGTTGTATATTTATTATATAATTAATGAGTAGCAGCAAATACGGTTCATCAAAGACGCATTATAATTTCAATGAAAAACACTTCTTCTTAATTTAGATTACACCGACGAAATATTCTGGAGTGGAAACAACACTTTATTTCCTGCTTATTCTCTAACCCATACATTTAACCACTGCGATTTGCAAGATACAATAAAACAACATTTACATTTTTACTCTACGTGTCATGCCTTTGACTATTATCGTGTTAATAACAATATCTTATTAATGAAATCACAGTAGGATTTTAGACATAAGTGTGATTTCATGGCAACATTTTAATTGAAATACCGACCTCGTATATTCATTTTTCATTTTAGTTGTGAACTGTTGCAATTGGAATTTTACTGGGATTTGTTGCTCTTATGCATATATAATCATTGAGTAATTAAGTTGCAAATAAAAGTAATTTAAATTCTCTTTTAAAAATTTTGATGTAAATAACAATGATGTGATGTTAACGTGTATTTACTAAATGCGAGGATCGGTGCGCCCTTAAGATTAAAATCCAAAATGCTTTGCATTGACCGTTAAAATGCGATGACAAGAGTTGTAATCATTATTAGGTTTTATGTTGTGTTGTATGTATTGTCCAGTATGTAATAGGCAACCGGTCACTTGCCTTATAAAAAATAGCGAACGTAAATAAAAATGTCTCCGCTGGGAGTTTCGGGTATTTTATTAGTTCCTTTATATTTATTGTTAAAACAAGAAAGGAAAGATTGTCCCCAATAATGCAAGTTACCTGCAGTGATGTTTGGAGGCACTACACGGGCGTAAATATTGTTGGCAAAATGAAAATAAATTAATAAAAATGACTCTTGATAAATTTGAGATAACATACATAAAAATAAATAAAAACGAGCCACGTTTTCACCAGGGTACATCAAGAACATACAAACAATTGAATTAGTCACTAAACTGTTTATACAAATACCATGGTCAGACAATAAGTTCATGAATGAATGAAACGTTGGATCAATCATGAAAGTGTACATAGTTATATAATAAAGTATATTAAAGATTTCTCATTTGTTGTAAATATACATCTTTTCACACAATTAGCTAATTTCTAATGGAAGTAATTTTTCTGCGTATATGAATCCGGACACATAGGTCAATATTTCTCTAAGTGATACACTTAAAACGCCAAAAGAGAAACATTAAACACTTTTCAAATTCCATAACTCGATTACCAAATATAAGAATAAAGCGTTAAACTAGACTTTTTATGCTTAGTTAGAATCCTTTGCAATGAGACATGTTGTTTTTTCGGTAGACATGGGTATATCATTATATCTGCATTTTTTCTATGCTACTTATGATGTTAATGCAACTGTCAGAGACTCCATTTTGTCAATGCATATTCGGAATGGAGTGTCTTCCAACGTCTTATGGCCCTTAATGTTAATCCTCTGCGTTTGACAGCTAGCAAATAAGACCATTATTTTCTCTGTCTGCATTCATTTAAGGTGAAAAAATGACGTCAATAGTGTTCTACTCTGGTCAATTCCATACTACTTATATGCCAATGTACGACACATTACCTTTCTTGATTTAAACGGGATGTAGCTAGATGTTAATTATAGACTTCGTTAGCTTCGCTTGTGATGCATCTAGCTCCATTTACAAATATATATATCTAACCAAATAATGGGCGAGGTTATAGTTTGTTCTCCTTTATTCGTTTAAATATGCTACTCAATGATCTGTTTACATCAAGCCATCAGATTATCTCATACAAATATAACTTATTTAGTGTTCCGGAACAATAAAAGAGTCATTCGTGGCAAAATAAGATACTGAAATAGTACCTCATATCTTCCAATATAAAGTACACATGTACGAAAACAGATGAATGCAATGAAAATATAATAAAGTTTAATTCCGGAAGTATATGATGGATAAATATAACATTTATTATTTCAATATTGGATGACATACGTTTGCAAGTGTGACCTTTGGTGCTGTCGCAAATGCATATCTTAATTGTTATAAACTTTTCTTTCGGATCAATTTTGATGACGCTGTTAGCAATACACGGGCAACGCTCCCCAAACGCTCAACAAATCCCAGTAAAATTCCAATTGCCACAGTTCACAACTAAAATGAAAAATGAATATACGAAGTCCGTATTTTAATTAAAATGTTGCCATAAAACAACCATTATATCTTAAATCCTACTGTGATATGCAGTAATAAGATAGTGTTATTAACACGGTGATAGTCAAAGGCATGACACGTATAGTAAAAATGAAAATGTTTTTTTTTTGTATTGTATCTCTTTGCATCGACATTCTAGTTATAAAGGACACTCTCTTAGAAAGAACTTGTATTAAGTGTATAAGAATAATCTTTGAGAACGCTCCCCGAGTTGGGGACGAACACGGACGCAATGCAGACATCAACAATTAAATATAATATGATATAATATTAAAAGTGTATTGCTCAGTTTTTTATAACCCGTTTGTATCCTTCTTTTTAAATTTCTCTCTTAAATGTGTACATATCTATTAAAAACAAAATAATTAAATGTTAAAACCGGCTATATTTTAATATGGTATAATAAGTATGCACCCATGTATTTATGCTATCTGTTCCATTCATTTCAACTAATCATTGATTCATTAACGCTACAATATGTTAAATATTTTGTCTCGTTGATAAAGCTATTTGCACATTTCGTTGAATATGTCACACATTTCAATTGTTTCAATTTTCCAACCTGTCTCCACGCTTCTTATAAAACGTATAACACTTGTGTTTATCACGTGTGTATAGTTCTACTATATAACAGACAAATCTATTTGGTCTTGTTGCATCTTTGAACAGAATTCTTAACGAGAAAAATTGTCCATAATAAAAATATATAATGAACGCTTTATTTATTTTTGCGGATCGTAAATCATTGATATTTGTACGTTTCGGCCTTGATATGTAGATTGTCTTTCCTTAAGAATGTAACGCATGAGTGCATTTATTGATTGTGTTGATGTTCAAACAGCTGGGTATACAACAGTCGGTGCTAATCTATAACTTGCAAGTGTGTGAATGTGCTGCCTCGGTTTAAACAAAGTATGTTTGATTGGCAGTTTATACTCCCATCAAGAAAAACCGGTTAAATCATTCACACTATTTAGGTGCAGAACTGCTAATTGTTAGCTTATTGCACGGCAATCAGCGTATAAACAATACAATTGGACCGATTCGTGCTGATAAACAATACCAAATGGTTCGACACAAAGCTGTGATCCGATGCTTATAAACAATATAGTTGGACCAATTGCTGTCATTTTGTATAAACCAACTGAACTGCAGACTAGCCCCTTATTTGTGTATTTGATTAATTCATATTTTCTAAGGTTATAATGTACTGTAATATTACAAAATATATCCACTATCCATATAATCAACTATTTAAGAAATAGAAGACATCGCTGAGGGCCCTATGGCAGAATAGTGACCAGCCAGGCAGCCCCAAATAGTATATGGACCGAAGCCGATAAATGTCAATTGAAATAAAAAATAATAACACAATATAAATCCATCAATATTTATATTATATATAATATATTATATATTATATACTATATATCAAATATTATAAACTATATATTATATATATATCATATATTATATAGTATATATCATATATTATATATTATGAATTGTGTATTATATAGTATGTATTATATATTATTATATATTATTATATAGTATTATATATTTATATACATTATTATAAATTATTATATATTATTATATATTATTTAAATTATATATAATATTATTTACCTAATAGGTTACCCGTACATATGATTAAACATATAAGATATACAGTGGGCACTATTAGATGCGCGCGCATCCAGTCTAGCGGGCACTATTAGATGCGCGCGCATTTATTACCGGGCACTATTCAAAATAATGGACCGGTGTAGTTTATATACGCAAATAAGAAACAAATTTATGTGAGGTATAATATATGTTATTAGTTCGAAAATCATTATTTATAGGAGCTATTAGACTCCAAAAAATATGTAAGACAAATATGAAAAAACTTACACATTATTTGTTCCGAAGGACTCTTCTTTAGTATATTAACATGTGCTGAGAGTACGATAGCTGCATTGAACGTTATCCTACCATCGCGCTAACAACACGAAATGGTAGTTACTGAGCTATATGCACACATGTATCATGAGCAGTCGTATGACCGCTCCGAGTCATTAAAGGAATATCCGTATAGGAATTGCTTGATCTTCCCTTTAATATAGATATGTCGCTGTGTATTTAAATAAACATTAAACTAAAGTATAAAACAAAACTGATAAAAAAGATGTTTTACAGTTAAGCTTGATTAAATTATATGTATTCATCACTAACCTATTTCATAACTAACCTAGTGGAGTCTTAAATAAATCATACGTAATGTTAGCTTACAGTCGATGAAACAAATTGATACTTCATGGTTTAAAAAAGTAATCTATAGCTTTACGTTAAAAATAGGAGCTGAGTAATTCCCTGCTTCTTCATTTCTTAGTTCTTGCAAATCTACGTGATTTTGACACTTTTGAGTAATTGTTTAAATGAGGTACTTCTCTTATTGGATTTAAATTGAAGACATACAGTTACAGTGTGAACACAAATGCTTAACTTTCAATCCAAAGCACATTTGCAATTATTTACATTTTTACAGTAAAACGTGATGTAAAAGCTTCATCAATGGGCTAATTTGCCCTTATTACATGGCTCAGGAAATTGGATGTGTAATTGACGCCAGGGTCAGTGAAAGTAAACCATCAAAGTTATCGATTGCAACCAGGTCATGTCCGGATCTCGAACGTGTCGTGTCTGTACAAGACATTGATAGGGACCACTACCAACTTGATAGGGATCACTAGCAAGCACTCGGCTAGGCAATATGGTCCTTTTTAAAAGTACTCTCATTTGTCAGTGGTTCTAGAATTATAGCTGAATAACAATATTTGACCATCTAAAAAACGATGATCTACTGATCATTTGTTTTTATTTATTGAGATGATAGACCTCCAATGTGCGTATATTTGTCGATTATAATCAATATTAACCAATTATCATTTCAAAATGGTCACACAAGTTGGTAAAATACCATGTAAACATTTAACGATAATATCATTAGTACAATCTTTTTGAGTATTACCAATTCAATTCAAGCGCATAACCGCTATGTTATATGTGACACCATATTTTAAAACATAAACACATATTTGTCATAAGAAAACAAAAATGAACCGTTGAGACAATAGACCGGGGCTTTGTTCAGAAACAAATCAGTAGACGGTGACACTTAATGAACGTTAAGCACACACAATGATAATGCACGTGCATGCAATTAAAATATTGGGAGAATGTAAGACATGGCCGAGTTGTGTTTATTTAAAACATACGTATGTAAACAATGAAATCGTATTTGTAATAGATCAAACGAGTTTACTTATTATTTTATGGCATTGCATACTATTTTAAATAGTCCAAAATGCACATACACAATTAAAAATTAACGACACTGACTTAAAAAAACAAGACTATCGTCAAGCAATTATGTCCCCTACCGGCTCCAGCATTGTCAGATTTTTTTTTATATATATATATATATATTTGTTGCCAAAGCAACCAGAATTTTTGACATATGAACAAAATTAAATGACGTGCATAATGTCCATATTGCCATCTATCCATGTTTCAAGTTTCATGAAAAAAATATGAAGAACTTTTAAAGTTATCGCAGGATCCAGAAAAGTGTTACAGACTGACTGACAGACAGACAGACTGACATAGCGCAAACCATAAGTCCCTTCCGGTGAAACCGGTAGGGGACAATAAACCTTTCCAGTATATATTTGTAAATGCATTAAGGTATCCTGCTCCAGTATGTTTGCAACATTTAACAATACAGACACAACATAAATCGTATCATTTATTGGTTATTTAGAACTTTTTCAACATATAATATAAACATATTTATAAAACAAAAATCAGTATATTTGTTTGTGTCAATATATTTAAACTTATACATATTCGTCATGTTTCCTTGAAATGTAAACCCTTTCATTTTTCCACAGAACCAAATCAAGCGATCTTACCAATCACGATCGTCAAGTATTGTGTGCGGTCCTTTGGTATCAATAAGCAAACCTATGCATTCATTCCCTTTATCATACGGTGCATAAAATATTAGGTAGGTTTTTGGACTTGTAGAAAATTTAATAAAACAAATACCGTTTTCGTTGCTAAGATCACCATGGTTACGTTGTTCCATTCGTAGTTATGTGTGTCAAGCTTTGTCTAAGATTGGTTCTCACTGAACCATCGTATTCTTATCTTAGACTAACAAAATGCGTTGGCATACAATAAATAATGATTCTTAATAACATTTTAGCAATAACCTAATTGAAAGAATAAAATCAAGAATTTTAAGAGTTTGTTTAAATACAAACGCCTAAACAATTTATAACTGTCAAAACAAGGTTATCGCTTCTAAGAGGTTCTTCTTAGTGTTAACGACAAATGAAACATCTAAAGCTTTTTTTAAATTCATTTTCTCAGACAAATAACGCATGATAAAATCATTTGAAATTAAATCACTAATATATTATAATCAAATATGCACATTGACAGTTCAATTTATTTGTAATTCTGGAGGCAGCATAACACTAATTTATAGCATTTTCGTATGGGATGTATGCTATTGTATTTAGCAAGCAAATACCCTACGATAGTGTTTATAGTTTTCGGGGGAAAACACAACTGTTCTGTATTAATACTTTTGTCATTAGCGGACGTTTTCAGTTCACACGACATTATTCTTCGATTCATTTATCGTGAATAAAAAATACAACCGATCATAATTTTATGAATACTGTGTTTGTGTTAGTAAGCCACACAGTCAGAACTCGAATATTTGTTTTCATTAAAAAAAAATCGAGAACTGTAAACAGCGAGCTTCAAAAGCAAAGATTATTTGACATAAGCTCTGAATTTATTTTACGATATCAAATTGATTCCTCAAAGAATCTGATTAATTCTGATTTATTGCGGTTGTGCGACACCAAAGTCCTCGAAGAGCAATTAACATTTTCTAGAGCGTCTTATTTTCGTTATAACCTCAGTTTAATGAAGGGTATCTAATTGATAATGACAATACGGTTTCTCAAGAGAATTATGGTGCGAAATTAATCCTGCTAACGCAATAAAATAGGCATAAATATCGTTTCCTAAAGGAATCCAAAGCTTACCTAGGTGCACGATGAAAGTGACAATCACAACTAGTGCTTACCACATAAATGTCACGATACAATTTAGAATTGCGTTTTTTAATTGATTCAAATAAATGTGTATAACTTTTAATCAATTCGTCCTGCTGTAATTGGTAAATTTTGCATATTCACCGCAGACGAAGCACCTTTTTATAATATTTTTTATAAGACCAACTTTAGTAAGTGTTTCAATGTTACAACTCTAGTTGGTAAACTCTTAAGTGACTAACACACTTAATTTGTAATATTGTTGACCTCAGTATTTTACTTCTGCATTATTTACTATTCGGTGTACTTCGATGAAACATACATACACGGCGAAAATAAAAAACGATGTGTTGTGATACATTCAATGACGTCTCTCTAGAATGCAAATTATCAATATCTTAATTTATTCCGGAGTTTCAATTGTTGCCACGTATTACTAGCGTTGGCCGCGAACAGTTGTATCTGTATCTAAACATGGTCCCGTAACAGAACTTTATATAGATCTATGTTACTGTACTAACAATAATCTGACTTTGCACTCAAAACGGTTGAATCGTTTAAAGATTGTAAACGTATAACATAATTGTTGGTAGTTCAGTGACTGTTCCTTAGATATTTATACGTATTGAAAGAATCGTCAAAATAAGCTTATCATTTTAAAACTAAACCTTGCAAAATATACTAGTAATGAAACGTAATGGGTAAAAAGCAAACGTTACAACACGTATGGTTGTAGTGCAAAGATATTATATCAGATAAAATAATGTTTATGTTGACACGACTTACGTAAGCAGCTTATAACGTGTATGTGAGTACGTGTGCTGTAAGTGAACTAAATACAGAAAACATAATTGATATTCACATCAAGGATTACGAACTCATCGTCCTATAAATAAAAAATAAAGCAATACACGTGTAAAGTGTTGTTGTTTTCTTGTCGTTGGTTAAGCAATTTGGAACACAATCGAAACATTCGCATTTGTTATTGATGCTTTCTATGTATAAAGACAATATCAACAATATGTTTATGTGTATAAGTGTGTCGGCTTTACATACTTATTCAGTTGTGTGGTATTTCAATATGATGCAAAATAAATGTCTACATTAATGTACAGAGTATATCAGAGATATAGTCTGTTCATTTAACTGTCGATATAATAAATATCAACCCATTCAAGTAATTCGTTCTAAGTTACGACTTGTCTGCGACGTTTTACGCTATAAAAGCTATAAAAGCTGTTAATACGTAATGGACTAGCGTCCGTTGAGATTGCTTTCTATTTCGCAAAGAGAATTAAGATTTCTGACAAGTTACCAATTAGATTACATAAATGCGCATTTATATTGGAAGTGTTCAATGTCAGCTGTATGGACTTACTAATTTTGGAACACAAAAGATATGAGCTTTGGCAATAGTGTACACTGTCATTGCTTAAATGAAACAATTTAATGTTGTCGATAATGACATTTGCGAACCTGAAAAAGATATTAGTAGTGTCGTCTTCGAATTGCAAAAGTTTAAAGAAAAAGTATTTTAAGTTTAGAGTTATATATATATATATATATATATTTATATATATATATATATATATATATATATGTTGTTCTGTGTTGATATGTTCAAACATAATGTGGTTTGTGTTTATATTAACCAATGTGTATCTCGTACATTATTGTGTAACTCAAACATATTATCGATTTATTTCACCTTCTGTATATATATGTAGGTATATAATATATTGGTAAAGTCTAGATTAAATGACACATTGATCCAAAATTGGATGTAAGAACTTAATAATTTTTCAAGAGTAATGAGTTACAGTCGGTTTTGTAAATTTGAATTTCAACCTTACTATACACATGTGAGGATAAATAAGTTAATAATTGATCTTTGTAGATAAAGGGTTTCATCTCATAGATTAGAAATTAAAACAGACAGATGGCATAAACCTAAATCTACACCTTTTCAAGAAAACAAATGTCAATATTGCAATGTTCTTTAGGCTGAATATAAGTTTAATTAGAATGTTCCTCATATGATGATAGAAGAAAATTGTATATAAGTAAATATTATTGGAAAATACCGAACATGATAAAGTTTGTTGAATTAATTACATTTGATACTACAAGTACCAACAGAAACTTTGCAATGTAACAATAGTTGTATAGATAATTGCAATCTTCAAACACATCCTTAATTGAAACCGCAGACGTGTTCTCGATTATGAATTGTTTACAAATCAATTAAACCCCATCAAATTAGTTGAAATAAGATCTTTCAATACGTTTCATATAAATAAAACACTCACACGTCATTATTTTATCGATTTATATTTGTTTGTTGTTGTTTGCCTGTTATTGTTTGTGTGTTGTTTGTTTTATTTTGGTTTATAAGATGTTCATAAGACACCATTTACACAAAATCGTATTTAAAAATACACTTTTAATAGTTTTTAGATCGTAACTTATCCATGACCAATAAACGTAGTTAAAGCTTGTTTCGTCTGTCCATATAGATTTCATATAACTTTTTAGGGATGCCTGAGTTATTGTTTAATTTTAACATGTAAAACTTGGTGTTGTATTTAAGGTCCTGAAGTATATAGTAAATTGATTAATTTGCCACTTCTCTTAAACAAAAGACTTAAGGATGTTGTTAACACTAATATGGCTCCTGTTATATTTCCGTCCACTGTATTATACATATACATACACTATAAACATATATGACAACAAACATATATTAGTAATTGAAATATATACTATACACAACTGTAAAAAAATACAGCACTGGAATAAGAATTAATAATATGTTACATATAGTCACAAACGTTGCAAATGATATCGCTCAGAGAATGTTTGTATTCACCTCGTTATTTCCACGTTGCGGACTCTCAATTATAGAGAAGACTCGTGATTACCTTCTCGACTTTACACGTTGCGGACTCTATAAGATGAATACAAATTTGTGAGAAGACTAATAACACGACACGATATGAAAGGGGAAAATTTTGGGAACGACCGTCAAATAAGTATTTAGAAGAAGTTGTTTCGGATCAAAAGGGGAGAATTAATCCTTGTATTTGGCATACCTGAATTTCACCCTTGACATTTTTTCTCCGAAGACACTAATTGTTATCGACTGCGGGGGGTCTATATGAGTCTAGTGACTTACATGTGTGTAAAGAAGACCCTTAGCTGTAAAATGTTTCATTACCATAAAAAGTAGTAGTAGTTGATTCTTTTGTTGTTCTTGTTGTTGATGCGGTCGGTGATATATCTGTTAAAATTATTGTTGTTCTAATTTTATTTTGATAAATTCGCATTGACACTATTTTTCATTTTATATAACAAAATGACAATATCGAAATTTGACTTAAGTTACCGCGTTATACATACCGTGATATTAACATTATAACACATTCATCAACGAAAGCACATATTCGTTGCACAGACAAAAGTTCCCACAGAAGAAGACAATATTCAGCAAACACTATTGATCTGTAACTAATTTAGGGGTGCCCACCATTGCGGTCACTAGATAAAATCAATCTTTAAAACTATTGCAAAGATGTATTGGTATTCAGCTAAAACAAAATCCTATAGTAATTTCATATGGAAAATAATAAATTTCATTTGAAGAAATGTATTTTTTGAATTATGATTAAATCTTACACCGTACTACTTGTCATACGACACATGTTAAAACAAATAGTCATCATTCGCGTGTTAGATGGTTCTTTGGATCAATTAGTAATACGAAATCGAATTTATTTGTCTTTACGGTAGGTTAATAATTGTTCACCATGCTCTTTTTACACACATAATTGTGTAAGCGTGCAGTTTTCTTAACCAAACAGCGTCATGGAATACAAAGTTTAAATACTTCTAGTATTATTTACATTTACGACTCTATGTACACTAATTCACGTGCTCTGAACGACTGATGCTTTATACAGTCAATGTTTTATAAATGTATTAAATATATTATATGCTTCTTTATTCCATAACTGATCAAAATAGCATTTTAGTAAACATTTATTTTCCTGGACTTTGGTACTTTAACAACATCGGTATGGTTTGGCGCCGATGCAACATTAAGTTAATCTGTAATATAGATCGTTATAATTTCGGAGAATTCAAAGGGACATGTTGATAGATTTTATATTTTTAATGGCATGAAACTGTTATACATATTTTTATTTTTTTAACAAGCAATATACAAATTGTTTAGAATATACGACATTTTTGTCAAAACTGTAATTTTGTTAAGTTTGAACAAGACTCTTTTAACGACAACTTCTATTTTAATAGCAACTTAACAATTACAAAAGTTAGCATATACTTTTAATATATCCGATAACCATAAATATTTGTATTAAATGTAGTGATGATATGTTCTACGATGATATTTTTTTAATGCGCTTGATATTTCCTGTTTCTTTCACGTATGTGGTTATTAGCTTCGTAAACCTAAATATTTGATGCCTCATTCCGTACACATACTTTCTTCTGAGAGCATTAAGATGTACAATCTGATTCCGTTGAAGAGTGTGCTGGCGACAATCAATGTGATGGAATTGCTTTTAAGAGGTCAAATCAGCCTATTTCATAATGCGAACGACCGTCATTGATGTTAATACAAAATGGTTTTGTTGAATTATATCAACATATGGAAAAGTCACATTGACTATCATACAAAAATAACAAATATCTGTTACAATGCAATAGCTTCCTGTGAAGATTGTTTATCGACACGAATCAACTAGTCTGCAAACTTCACTCTGTAGCACTAAAAGGGCTCCTAAGCCAAACAACGCCCGAAGCACCGATGACAGGAAAACAAACCAGAATGTAAATCACTTCTCTAGGGCACCTGTGATATTTTACAGAAGATTTGTCTTTTTTGTGTCAGATATATATTTTCTGTACGCATGTATAACATATTAAAATGTTAATCAGATATTATAATCTGATTTTTTTGTTAGAAGAACATTAACAAAGTCAATAATCAAATCGTATTTTCAATCTCTTTTTTTTTCAGAAAACGAAGGAATATTTGTTTTAATATTACAATCTGAATTTGTACCATTTTAGTGATGACTAAACATTGTAAAAATTAACTTACCAACGTTGAAATTCACCTCGTCATTTCCACATCGCTATAAAATTATGGCGGTGACCCATAATTATACTCGACCGGTCACAATACAGACGTTAAACATAGGTTTACTTAAACTTGAACAAATAAGTAACATGAGTGTAAATGTGCGAGTGCTGGTGGAAAAGACGATCGAAACGATTTAAGAATCGCTGTTCAAATATGGTCAGTATTTTAACCATAATCGCTTGTTAAAATAACGTTTGTGAAAGAAATATCACGAGGATACATATGTTGGCACTGGTTTTTACATTTAATTTATTAGAGATCCAGGTTAACAATCCAAGGCCGTTGTTGTTATATGGCTTAAAATACAATGATATGATAAGCTCATATATATTAAATGTTTTATGGATATCGCACTTTTTGTCGAACGCAATATAAATATCACATTTAACCTACGCTGAAATTAGTTTTTTTAGGTTCAAAATTATATATTTTAGTAATAAGTTATATATAAAAACTTTAACTGTGACACACCCGATCTGTAATACCGACGTCAGTATCAAATAAATTGAACTATACATATATTTTTTTATCTATTTAATAAAATATTTACCCATGTAACATGCCTTGATTGATGTACATGTTTTCACTATTTTTATTGACATTCTCAAATGATTTTGTAGACAAATTATAAACTATTGTTAATTAATGAGTATTAATGTAAACAATGGAAAACATGTATTTTTACGTGACTTTATTTTGTCGAAATTCAGCCGAAATACTCATTTTACTACCATCGGACAATTTTGATAAAATAATCGCTGATTTTGCATCAGGATTGTTGTATTTAAAACAGTTTTTTCGGTTGTTTCATTTTCTTTTACTATTACAACAAATTGTTATATTGGCCTAAATAAATTGCATGTGATCTACACAACTCACAATACCTTTGGTGAGTTACCAAATAACACTATAACATAAAATAATAAGCGTTATAATGGTGTTGTGATTGTTTTTACTGTTGTATTTTGTACTTTTGTTGTTAATGTATACTCGCCGTATTCAACTGTGTTTCAGTCATATCAGGTCGGTCAGTTATCCAACTCACACTTTTCCTGGATAGCTGTTTTAACATTTCTAAGTGCACATACTTATGCCAGTAACTGATAGCTACCCTAGTTAAAATGGACGTAAAGGGACAATGGCCGAACAACGGATTTCATAAACAATCAACACAAGATATGAGGCGAATCCTGGAATCGAACCCGCGATCCTCGGATTGTATAGTCCAGCGCTCTACCGACTCACTTGCTGTCGTTCGAATCAACATCTTAAAGTGTAAGACGTCAGAGTTTACAGTTCAAATAAAGTATGACTGTGTATTCATTCAAACGTAATATTTTTATGATATAGTTCGCAACTCGTGAACAAATCGTATAACGATCCTCGTTAGAGACTAAGTTTTCCTAACAGCGCATCGGAGTTGCCGTTTAAAGAAAAGTAACGTGTCCATATATAGAGTTGTTCAGTCTGGAAATCAATATGAGGAACAATTCGACTTGACCACAGCAAGGTTGTAAAAATGTATGTTGTAAATCATTAAAAACATATATTTATGTTTGTGACAATAATAACGTGTTATTATGTATAAAACTATATCTGTTTTCTTCACCTAGATCTAAGCTTTTGAATTCCACAACGTTTTATTGAGTTCATGAAATGCTGTATTTTTTTCAAAAAACATGTGTTGGTTCTATAAGTGTCTAAAAATTGTAATTTCAATCAATATAAATTGTTAACATAAAAGTATACATTTAATTCACACATAGCAGAAATGGAAATATTAATATTACTTAGTAAAGTACATATAGATTTAGGGCAGCAAATTCCCATCCAGAAATATTTTAAATATAGACGTGTGGTTAAAGCATACAAACTAGTTACGTGCAGCACGGCTAATTGTTATTTATTTGAGCGGCAAACACGAAGCCCGATGGTTATTTACAACATAATTTTACCAATTCTTGCTGATAAATATTACCAAATGCCCGGAAATATTGCTCGACACGAACATGTGACCCGATGCTTATGTTCAACAAAATTGGACAAATTTATGCTGATACACAATACGAAAAGCACGGAAATATGATTTGATACAAATGAAATAGCGAACTTATATAATTACATTGAATTGAAAAAAACAGTCCTGTCATTTTTTTTAATCGGTAGATTAGAGTCTTATTTAAGAATTTGATGCATACACATTTTATTAGGTTGTTATATAATTCAGTATTCACAATTATAAGAAAGCATGTCATTATATGTTATTTCTTCAAAAAAACAGTATCTGTAGTAGCTATCAGATTCAACAATATCTGTCAGTCAAGTGTTATCCCACCATCGCGCCAGCGAAATAGCACGAACTTGTATTCACTGAACTTTATTAACAAATGCTGAAATAAAGCTTACACACGAAGTACTTTGACTTCGCTGGGTCATTAAATGTTTTTCTGATATTCATAACTTGATTTTCCTTTTAAAATAGATGTGTCGCTGTGTAGATAAATAAACAGGTTAATAAAGATACACACTGATACGAAAAAATAGGTATTCACAGTTATGATTGATTATATGATCTGTATTCAACTTTAACATATAAGGGTCTTTAATAAGTAACACGTTATGTAAACTTACAGTCGATTGTTCAAAATTGATACTTTATGTTTTGAAAATTTAATTGAAGACTTTCAGTTATGAATTGTAGATGCTTATTTCCTTGCTTCATTTCTTAGTTCAAATGAATACATGTTCTTGCAAATGTACGTGATTTTGAAACTGAACAATATTTGTTTTAATATGCCACTTGTCATATGATGATTGGAAGTGGAAGGCACAAAGTTACACGTTGAACACAAATGTTGAAGTTTAAATGTAAAGCACAACTATTTGCAATCATTTCCATATGTGCAGTTAAACAGAGAAGCTTCACAAATATGCTGATTTGTCCTCATGGCTCATGAAAATGAATGTGTAATTTACGCCAGGGTCAGTGAATGTAATCCATCAAAGTTATCGATTGCCACGAGGTCATGTCCGGATCTCGAACATGTCCTGTCTGTACAAGACAATGATATGGATCACTACCAAGCAGTCGACTGTGCAATATGGTCGTATTTCAAAGTACTCTCATTTGCCAGTGGTTTTCATATTATAGCTGAATAACATCATTTGACCATCTAAAAACGATGATCTACCATAAATGTGTTTTAATTACAAAAGAAATGTCAGACACCCGTTCTTCGTTCATTTTCTGGTTATAATCAAGCGTAAACGAGTATGATTTCAAAATGGTAACTTATTTAGGTAAATAAACACATGTACATAATGAAAGATAATATACAATCGCTTCGAGTGCTATTATTATTATTATTATTATTATTATTATTATTATTATTATTATTATTATTATTATTATTATTATTATTATTATTATTATTATTATTATTATTATTATTATTTATTTATTTTATATATATATTATTAATTTTCATGAGTTATTAAATTATGAATGCGTATACTTACCATTTTTGAACTTCAATCTGTAAAAACACATTACCAACTAAAGCGCATATCCGCTACGTAGTGTTATAAGCAGAAGCGTACATGAATCTAGTGTATCCCACAATTAAGTCCACAGCATGGGACACAAATTTCATAAACCACTTTATTGATCTCACATTAATTTAGGATACCAACAATTATGCATCACAGAATCCGACTATAAAATATAGAGGAAAATGAATAGTAGGAATGTAAATAGAAAATAACGAGTCCCTTTTACGCGTGAATGTATTGAAATATGCCCGATTGTTGTACGGTTGCTTCATTAAAGGAGACCTTACAATATCGAGGACATTGACAAGTGTGCTTCTTGGCGCTTTTTTGCTGGCAATTATGACAGTGATGACAACGATAACGCCACGCATAGCATACATATATACACAGTTATAAAATGTGAGCATTTTATTTCAGCGTGTTATATGATGAACAAAACGTGTTTGTTTCTATCTTGTGTTTCTCTGATATGTGATTTGTTTCATTGTGCGTCAATCTGCAAAACAAATAAATACTTATGTTTCGTGTAATACAAAAACATATCTATTTATGACATAAATCTTATTACCAATCGTACAAACGACAAAAGAGGTATAATCAGTAGTTAAGCGTCCGCCCTACTTTCATTTTCAAAACCTCACCGGATGGACTATCCTTAAAACAACCATGTATTTAATTTTATTTATCATAATTAAAGTCCACACAGGCTAATCTGGCACGACACTTACCGCCTATACTGGACTTTCCCTTAAAAGAGATTGTCTTTGAACGAACATTCCATAAAAAGCGGAAACGAGCCTGTTTATAGAGTTGTAGTAGCCACTGTCGGTGCATTTTATGGTTTTTGTTTTTCTGTAAATATTTTCTTCAATAAGAGTTTCTATATATAAACATATTCATGCACTAACCATTATTTGACATTCAATCCGCAAAATCACATCTTCATTTAAAGCACATATCCGTTGCACTGATATTAACAACAAGGATAAATATGTGAAAGCATAGTTTAATACCTTTGGACTCAACGACAGGATGCACCAAACACTATTGATCTCCAACAAACTTAGGGAGGTCCTACATTCGGTCTGCACGTAGCAAGCCATCTAATGCTTTACAGCAGTTGGAATAAATATTAAACGTGAGACATTAACAATGATAAGAATGCCCTTTATGTTCTCATTACTAAATTTGCGAAACTTACTTTGGATGACATATGTTTGCTTCCTAAACTAAGACCACACACTGTCTAAACAACACATTCTTGATTCTTGCCAGCTGTACATAGCACTATTGTTTTGACTGTTTCACTGATTGATGAAAGGGATACATATTTGCGCATCATACCCAGCAATGTGCTTTAGAGCAGTTCGAAACCGAATTTATATGATTCTACCATGTTGCATTGAATCTAACATTTGAAAACAAAGAGTATATATATATATATATATATGTGTGTGTGTGTATAAAACTTATGTATACTTAAGCCGGGGACACCGGAAAATCCTGAAAATCAAATATACTTCGTTTCGACAGCAATGCACTTATTCTAAGTAAATAGTAGTGAATTTGTATTGGCCCATTTTACTTTATAATTGATAACTGCGTATTGTTGTTGTTTGCATCATAATCTGACCCACTGAAAATAAAGAAGCTCAAATATATTGACTATTGAGAGAACATCGCGTAAAATTCATATTTTAAAATGAAATATTTGCGTTACAATATATTAGGCTCATACATGTTCTATGCTTAAAATAACTTTAACTAACGTCACTATATGCAACTTACCTTAGTGTAAACTAAACGAAATAAATGTGTATGTTATTTAATATTTAAATAATACATGTTATATTTATCGCTTATATACGTTCCGAATTTAACTTTTTTAATCTCATTTTTTGCTGTTGTTTACATGTGTATTTTATTTAGATATGTGGTTGTACTTCAGTATCTAATTTTGCCCTGAATGAAGCGTTTATTGCTTCCTGATCACCAAATAACTTATATTTTTATAACGTTAGTCTGATGGCTGATGTAAACAGATAATTGAGTTACATATGTACACGAACAAACAAATACACCCTCTAATCTCGACCAGTAGTTGGTTTAATATATATATATATATATATATATATTTCTATAAGTAGTATGGCATTTACCAGGGTCGAATATAACATCATTTGCCTTGTGTTAGACCCACAAAATTGAAACAGAGCCACTCGTGGAAATATGTGTTTGATATTACTATAAATGGAATGAAAATACGATATTACTTTTAAATAAACTTATTTCCTTTTTATGTCATGATTTCGTAAATATTATTTGTAAAATGCGCGTAAATTGATCATTAGATTGTGTGTATTTTGACGACAGTAATATGACGTAAAATGATCACATACATTTTCGGTCACGGCTGTGGTTGGACAATTGTGCTTTAGTTTCTACATGGTTATAGCTTAATTTAATGGTATATTATAGGTACAAATAACGATGTTCGATGGTGTATTACAAGATGTACAATGAAGTATACACCTGCGGTTATGCAGTTAATGGGTATTAGGCATAAACATGCAAACATAATCATTAAAACGTTACGAAAATCCCCTACAAAAAAAGGTTAAAGAATGAGCACTTTACGGATTCATACTTCTGTATATTAAATTAACATAAAGTATTATTGCGTAGTTCAGACTGTACAATTTATTGCCAAATGAACCTTTTTGCGAAATATGAAAACATGATAAGAATTAACATAATTAAATTGCATTGCAACATATTAGGACTAGTTCACCTCAGTGCATTTTATAACAGAATGGTACTATCCGTTAACATCTTAAACGATACCGCCATTCTGCAGTTTCAAATTTCATCAGTGCATCCCTATTGACGTCAAGTTTCCCTATTAAATGAATGCAGAAAGAGAAAATAATGGTCTCATTTGCTAACTGTCAAATGCAGAGGATTACATTGAGAAACATACTACGTTGGAAGACACTCCATTACAAACATGCATTGACAAAACGGTGTCCCTGACAGTTGCATTGAAAATCATCAGCAATCCTGGGAAAAATGTAGATATAATACAAAAAACATGCCTCATTAGAAAGGATTGTTATGTTACATAAAATGTCCTCCAGTCGTACGCTCAATTCTTATATTTGTTGATCAAATTATGGACATTGATAATGTTGTATTGTTTCGTTAGGTGTTTTCAGTGTATCACTTAGAGCAATTTTGACTTATGTGCCCGGCTTCTCTATGTTAAAATAGGTCAAAATTGCTCTAAGTGACTGGCACCAAAAATTGAGATAAAATGCATTTAAATGGAAATGAATTGTTCTGCGAAATTGAAGCTGGCTTCAATTACGCAGAACAAATTATTTCCATTAGAATTTGGCAAATTGTCTTAAAAGATGCATACTTTCAACAAATGTTCAATCTTTTATAATCCTATTTTAAATATCTACGTATTCTTTCATGATATATACAACGTTTCATTTAATCAAGTAATTATTTTCTGACCATGTTATTTGTATAAAAATTATCGCGACAAATTCATGAACAATTTGTTTCCGTAAGAAACTCTGTAAGTAGGTCATTTATATACACCGGTGAAAACATGGCTCGTTTATATAAATTATTATGTATTTTATCTCAATTTATTTAAGTACATTTATTTTTGTTGTTCATGGTGTCAAAAATGAATAGGCCTCGTGTAGTGCGTGCAAAGATCACTGCATGTATCTTGCATTATTTAGCACAGCGTTAAATTTCTTGTTTAAACAATTAATAAATAAGACTAATGAAAATCCCGAAACATTCTCAGCAGATTTTTTTTATTTACGTTACATAGTTTTTTAAGGCAAGTGAACATTGCCTAAACAATACAGGACAATGCATACAACACGACATAAAACAAAACAAAAGATTAGAACTCGGATCACCGCATTTGAACAGTCAATGCAAAGCATTTTGGGTTCGAACCTGTAAAAAAAGTAAATTTTATACAAAATACACTGATACACTAACAATGGTTGTTAATTGGGTCACCGCAGTATAACAGCCAATTGCTAGACACGTTCGAAGCTTTAACCGTTCGAATGGCGAGCCTAACCTTACATTAAGCCCGAAAATAATCAATTACACAAACACGTACATACACATTAACCGCATAGCATTGTAATAACAATCAAAGGCTTTAAAATAGAAATTAAATTATATTTATTTTCAATATTGGTATTCAATGCTTTAATATGCACCAGAGCAACACAAACCACTAAAACTCCAATTTCACCAATTCTTAATTCAAATTCAAAACGAGTTCGGTGTGTTAATAAAACTGTTACCATCATGTACATGAAAAAAAAACCTATGTCTTAAACTTAACTGTGATGCGCATGAATAAGATTGTTACTTTTATTGTTATTGACACGGATATAGTCACAGGTATGAAAGGTAGAGTAACACTTTAAGGCTTTTATTTGTATTTAGCTCTTTTGCACCGAAACTCGAGTTATAAACGGTACACTTTAAAATCCATTCCTTGGCAAGAACTGGTATTTTTTGTCACTGGAAGGATCTTTGAGAACGCCCCCGAGTTGAGTTCAAACCCGGATGCAAGGCAAACATCAGCAATTAAATATAGTATTATATAATGTTGATATGTTATTGTCCAGTTTTGTATAACCCAGTTATTTCCTTTATTTATCGTTTTAAATTTCTCTCTTAAATGTGTACAGATCAATAAAAAAAAACGTATGTTTCATTAACCAAACAACATGTAAAATGTTTTGTCTCGTCAATGAAGCTATATGCAACTTTCTTTTTTTAATAAGTTAAAAACATGTCAATTGATTCAATTTTCTAACCTGTACACATGCTCCTAATAAAACTCATCACACATCTGCTGATCTTTTGTGTATTGAACGACAATATAACACACAACTCCATTGCACCCGGATTCTCAACGATAATTAAATTGTCCGTAATAAATATATAATAAACGCTTTGTTTATGCTTGCGAATCGTAAATCATTGATCTTTGAACGTGTCGGCCTTGATATGTGGATCGTCTTTTATTAATAATGTAACGCATGATTGTGTTGATGTTCAAACAGATGTATACAACAGTCGGTGCTAACCAATAAAATTGTGAATGTGCTGCCTATTTTTTAACAAAGCGTTTTTTATACAAAGTATGTTTGATGGGCAGTTTATATTCCCATCTAGAAATAATGGTTAAAACATTCACACTATGTATGTGCAGAACGGCTGATTGTAAGCTTATTGCACTGCAAACAGCGAATCAACAACATAATTGGACCGATTCGTGCTGATAAACAAATCCAAACGGTTCGCCACAAAACTGTGACAAATTGTATCATGTATGGGTAATTTAGAACTGTTTCTATATATAATATAAACATATGTTTAAATCAAATATCAGTATATTTGCTTTTAACAACATATTTAAACTAATAAACAAAAGTCATGTTTCCTTGAAATGTAAACCCTATACTTTATCCGAAGAACCAAATCAAGCGATCTTACCAATCAAGATCGTCAAGTATTATTTACGGTCCTTTGGTATCAATAAGCAAACCGATGCATTAATTTTCTTTATCATACGGAGCATTAAATATTATATAGGTTTTTGGACTTGGAGAACAAATTAATAAAACACATGCCGCTTTCGTTGCTAAGGTCACCATGTTCCATTCGTCGTAATGTGTGTAAAGCTTTGTCTTAGATTGGTTCCCACTGACTTATCCAACAAAATGCGTTGGCATACAATAAATTAAGATACTGGATACAATGTTAGACAAAACCTAATTAAAAGAATAAAACCAAGAATTTTAAGAGTTTGTTTATATACAAATGCCTAAACAATTTAAAATTGTCAAAACAATGTTTAGCGCTAATTAAAGGTTTTACTTAGTGTAAACGACAAATGAAACATATAGAAGCTTTTTTAATTCCTTCACTCAGACAAATAACGCATGCTAAAATAATTTGCAATAAAATCACTTAATTTGTTTTTATTCTTAAAGCATCATTACTCTAATATATAGCATTTTCGTATGGGATATATGCTATTGTATTTTGCAGACAAATACTCTACGATAGTGTTTATTGTTTTCGGGGGAAAACACAACTGTTTTCTATTAATACTTTTGTCATAAGCGGAAGTTTTCACTTCAAACGACAGTGTTCTTTGATTCCTTAATCATTTAACGTGAATAACAAAAACATACAACCGATCATAATGTTATGAATACTGTGTGTATTTTTTGGGTAAGCCCTACAGACAGAACTCAAATATTTGTTTTTATAAAAAAAAATCGAGAACTGTAAATAGCGAGTTTCAAGAGCAAAGATAATAAGACATAATCTGTGATTTTATTTCAAGATATCCAATTTATTCGCGAAAGAACCTGATTAATAGCGGTTGTGTGACACCAACGTCATCGAATTGCAATAAACATTTTGTAGAGCGTCTAATTTTCATTATAACCTCAGTTTAATTAGAGAGATCTAAATGATAATGACAATACGGTTTCTCTAGAGAATTATGGTTCAGAATTAATCCTGCTAACACAATAAAACAGGCATGTATATCGTTTCCTTAAGGAATCCAAAGGTTAACTGGGTGCCGTATTGTACGGACGTGACAACCACAACTTGTGCTTACCATATATATGTCACGATACAATTAAGCATTGCGGTTTTTAATCCATCCAAATAAACTTTTACTCAATTCGTCCTTCTGTTATTGGTAAAGTTTACACAGATACCAGATATGAAGCAGCTTTTCATGTTAAAAAAAATATATTTTATAATACCGACTTTAGTACGTTATACGCTGGGTCAACTCTATTATGAGTAGCATGCTTAATAGTTAATAGTGTTGACCTCAGTATTCTACTTCTGCATTATGGACTATTTGGTGTTCTTTAATGATTCATACAAATATGTCGAGAAGAAAGATTGTTTCGTTGTGTTACATTCAATGACGTATCTCTAGAATACAAATCATCAATATCTTGATGTATTCTGGAGTTAAATTGTTGCCATATATTACTAGCGTAGTCGCGAACAGTTTTATTTGTATCTAAAAATGTGCCTGTAACGTAATGTTGTATACGTTACTGTGCTGACATTAATCGGTATTGGCAATTAAAACAGACAAATCGTTTGAAAAATAGAAACGTGCTACATAATAGTTGATAGTTCTGTATCTGTTGCTACTTTTTAAGTCATTGGTGTTTTAATCTACGTACGTTGACCGAATTGCTGTTTCTCGCAGATATTTTAACGTAGTTAAACATTTTTAAATATAAGCTTAATTGTTTGAAGACGTTAAACGTCCTACCTACTTGTAAATAGTTCAATGTATGTTCCGTATGTGTACTTTATAGGTGTTTTAGTCAACGCATGTTACCCGAATTGCTGTTTCTCGCAGATATTAATAACGTAGTTTAACATTCGTAAATATAAGATTAACTTAAAAAAAACTTGCAAAATATACGAGGATTGCAACGTTATGGACAAAAGCAAACGTCACAACACGTATGGTTGTTAGTGTAAAGATATTATATCCGATATATTTTTATGAGGACAGGACCAACGTGAGCAGGTGGTCAAGTGTTGTAAGTGAACTAATGAAGGAACAAATAATTGCTTGCTTTTCACATCAAGGATTACTAAATCATCGTCATTTAAGTTAAAGATAAAACAATACTCTTGCAAAGTGTTGTTGTTTTCTTGTCATCGGTACAGCAATTTTGTAACAAAATTGAAACATTCGGATGTGTTTTTGATGCTTTCAATGTATACACAAATATCAACAACATGTTCTGTGTATCTGTATGTCAGCTTCACATACTAATTCAGTTGTTCCGTTTTGCAATATGAATCGAAATAAATGTATACATAATGTGTCAGAGTATATCGGAGATATAGTGAGTTTATTTTACTGTCGATACAATAATTCTCAAACGATGCATGTAATGCTTTATAAGTTACGACTGGTCTGCGACGTTTCACGCTATAAAAGCTATAACAGCTGTGAATAGGTAATAGACCAGTGGCCGCTGGGATTGCTATTTATTTCACAAACATTATTAGGCGACGTGAAAAGACTTGTGAGTTACCAATTAAGTTAAAACACAAATGCCCATTTCTATTAGGAACGTTTATTTTTATATATATACGGATGTATGTATATTGGACCACACAAGATATTAGATTTGACAATATTTTATTTTTGCTCATATAAAATATATTTAAGTGTTGTCGCCTTCGGATTGCAAAACGTTTAAAGCAAATGTATTTCATGTGTTAAGTTATATATATATATATATATATATATATATATATATATATATTATTCTATTTTGTTATGTTCAAACACGTCTGTAAAAAAAAATAGTATGTTAAATTAACCAATTTGCATCTCGTATATTGTTTGCAACTCAAATATGTTCTCAATTGCTTCCTTTTTCTGAACTATATCCAATCATTCTGTGTTGCTATAAAAATATGCGCGAACACGTGTTCCGTTTTCTTGTTTGTGTTATTATATATTAATTCATTTGCCCGTTGCTCTCATGTTCTTTTAAATTAATTCGTCTCAAACATAGTCATCTCTCCTTACAATAGTGAACAATGGTTATATCTTGGTAATCTTTAATGGATACCATCATTTCAAAGGGTAAGTTATTTTACATAGCTTTATATATTTCAAAGTTTAGAGTTTCCCCCTGGGCTTGTTTGCATTCGAAACCAATTACAAATATCGTATCGTTCCTAAAAAGCCAAACAATTATTATTGTAGAAAGTAACACATGATGGCGTTCTTGAGCTGCACTCTTCGGCATCGAGTTTTCTCAGAATGCTTTAGGCTTTCGATGCAAACAATTGTAAGGTTGCATCTTAACTATTATTGGTTTCTGATCAACTTATTTGCTCTAAATATTGTCGACCGGTAACTTGGTGATTATTGTACATAAGTGCTTGTCCAATGTTAAGTACATTAGTTCAAATCTGAATCACAAATCATGCTAAATAACAACAAGAAGTAGGTATGTTTTTAAGCCCATGAAAATTAGCCCAATGCCCTTAACATTCATACCGGTCACATACTTTTGGTCATATTAAATTTATTTAAAATTATACTTAGACTTAGTTTTATTACTATATATATATATATATATAATCACATATATATATATATATATCCCTGTCAGTAACACAACTTTCCGGGCAACACAAATAACGTAATGACGTTATAAAACCAGTACCCTTAACCATTACTATGCTGAAAGCAATCTGAATATTCCTAGTGTAAGAAATGAAACATAATGAAAACCACTCCGGGTAATATGTCATGTCATGCGTCTTGTTGCAGACGTTAATAACAAGGAATTGCGAGATATATATTACAAGGTTAGACACCTTGATATCAATCATGACTGGGGCGGGCTGGCAAAGAATACGACTTTTCATTGTCTAATGTGAACGCATATTCTAACGACGAACAGGACTGAACATGATACCATTGGGAGACAAAGAATGATTATAATTGTTAATACATCCACTGCGTTTCATATAACAATAAAACTATATTATTTAAGATATTCAAGATCATTGTTTCGAATAATGAAATTAACTGTCATTACACATATTTGCAAATAGCATTTTTAAATTATATCTGTATAAACGATTAATTAACCCAAAGTCACAAGTTACTGTTCAAACACTCAGTGTTCTTAGCTACTCCATGTTATGTAATATCATCTATTTAGTTGACTTCCTGAATTATAAAAGCTGTTTGAACGGTACCGATTGATTAGCAAAAGCTATTCGACCAAACTCAGGTCGTTGAATGTAATTGTTGTATTGTCTGTTCCGGTATTTAAATAATGCTTTTACTTTTACCACCGTTGTCTTATTACAATTGAATTCCGAGTTTCTATTTAATAGTTGACGTTTTGTTCTAATGAGACGATCGTAGATTGGGATTTAAATCTGTAACTTAATAAATGAAATAAATCTGATCATTTGGCATATTAACACCGTGATATTGTTGAAAAATATTTTATGTTTCGTACGTTGTTTGTGTAGTTCAAAACCCGAAATGTAATAAATTTTATCATGTCCATTAAATCAGAGATACAGACTTTTTTAGAAGTTATTTTCATGTTTAAATTAGTTTTAGAGTAGGTATTGACTGTTCCCCCGACCTTTGTTCTTATAGACTCCATCAACAAATCATGAATGTAATAATTTATTACAAAGTGGGTTGCGATGCATTATTACATTTCGGGTCGACAGTAACAACCCGTTTTGTAATAAAAACCCGAAATGTAATAAATTTTA
>VMBQ01002559.1:0-36119 GCA_007657795.1 Dreissena rostriformis | reverse complement strand
TATATATATATATATATATTATTCTATTTTGTTATGTTCAAACACGACTGTAAAAAAAATTAGTATGTTAAATTAACCAATTTGCATCTTGTATATTGTTTGCAACTCAAATATGTTCTCAATTGCTTCCTTTTTCTGAACTATATCCAATCATTGTGTGTTGCTATCAATGTATGCGCAAACACGTGTTCCGTTTTTTTGTTTGTGCTATTATATATCAATTCATTTGCCCGTTGCTCTCATGTTCTTTTAAATTAATTCGTCTCAAACATAGTCAACTCTCCTTACAATAGTGAACAATTGTTATATCTTGGTAATCTTTAAGGATACCATCATTTCAAAGGGTAATTTATTTTACTTAGCTTTATATATTTCAAAGTTTAGAGTTTCCCCCTGGGCTTGTTTGCATTCGAAACCAATTACAAATATCGTATCGTTCCTAAAAAGCAAAACAATTATTATTGTAGAAAGTAACACACGATGGCGTTTTTGAGTTGCACTCTTCGGCATCGAGTTTTCTCAGAATGCTTTAGGCTTTCGATGCAAACAATATTAAGGTTGCATCTAAACTATTATTGGTTTCTGATCAACTTATTTGCACTAAATATTATCGACCGGTAACTAGGTGATTATTGTAAATTAGTGCTTGTCCAATGTTAAGTACACTAGTTCAAATCTGAAACACAAATCATGCTAAATAACAACTAGAAGTAGGTATGTTTTTAAGCCCATGAAAATTTGCCCAATGCCCTTAACATTCATACCGGTCACATACTTTTTGTCATATAAAATTTATTTAAAATTATACTTAGACTTAGTTTTATTACTATATATATAGCAACACAAATAACGTAATGACGTTATAAAACCATTACCCTTAACCATTACTATGCTGAAAGCAAACTGAATATTCCTATTGTAAGAAATGAAACATAATAAAAACCACTCCGGGTAATATGTCATGTCATGCGTCTTGTTGCAGACGTTAATAACAAGGAATTGCGAGATATATATTACAAGGTTAGACACCTTGATATCAATCATGACTAGGGGCGGGCTGGCAAAGAATACGACTTTTCATTGTCTAATGTGAACGCATATTCTAACGACGAACAGGACCGAACATGATAACACTGGGAGACAAAGAATGATGATTATTAATGTTAATACATCCTCTGCGTTTCATATAACAATAAAACTATATTATTTAAGATACTCAAGATCATTATTTCGAAGAATGAAATTAACTGTCATTACACATATTTTCAAATAGCATTTTTAAATTATATCTGTATAAACGATTAATAAACCCAAAGTCACAAGTTACTGTTCAAACACTCCATGTTATGTTATATCATCTAATTGTTTGACTTCCTGAATTATAAAAGCTGTTTGAACGGTACCGATTGATCAGCAAAAGCTCTTCGACCAAACTCAGGTCGTTGAATGTAATTGTTGTATTGTCTGTCCCGGTATTTAATTAATGCTTTTACTTTTACCACCGTTGTCTTATTACAATTGAATTCCGAGTTTCTATTTAATAGTTAACGTTTTGTTCTAATGAGACGATCGTAGATTGGGATTTAAATCTGTAACTTAATAAATGATATAAATCTGATCATTCGGCATATTAACACCGTGATATTGTTGAACAATATTATATGTTTCGTACGTTGTATGTGTAGTACAGTGATATAATATATCGTTAAAGATGTTATTATTATTTTAGTAAACATGAATACCA
The DNA here is from genome assembly GCA_007657795.1 of Dreissena rostriformis. NCBI lineage: Eukaryota > Metazoa > Mollusca > Bivalvia > Myida > Dreissenidae > Dreissena > Dreissena rostriformis. The sequence goes on along the minus strand of VMBQ01002559.1, from coordinate 34,375 downwards.
AACTAAACGACAGTTGTAACAACAGAATATAAAAACTAATAAGCACTACTATCAGGTCCTTCCTTGGCTACTAAGTTCAAAACAATTAGCACTTAAAAATACCAAGAAAAGCCTTTGAAACAAACACTAATTAATGGCATTTGTGTGACGGTATTAAACGGTAAATGGCATCCGTTCTACTGGTAGGTGTATACCTTCTGCTAGAGAACTCCACACCGTATTAATAGTAATGTATATCAACATGATTTAGAACCTGATACGGGATATAGTCACTGTTTTATATTATATAATATGCATGAGTGTAGAATTTTTTATTTGTTCGAACAGTTAATTATACACACGAACCAGGATCTTTTTTTAAACAACATACTAAAACATACGTATAACTGTGTGAATGTCACAAGTGAATGTCACAACAATTATTTACAATGGTATCAAATAGAAGCATTACTCTTGTTCTGTGCTTTCATGTGTTGAGGTCAATATTGAATATTGTTTACCCATCGTGCTGGATATTGTTACGGCTCATATATCAGACCAGACAGTGATTGCTTAAAAACATGAAGATACTAGACAACCGTGGTGTAGGCAATATTTTCGGAGATTTATAATTATTCATTGTGTATTCGGCGAGAACAAAATAGACCTGCCATAATAAATCAGCCTACCGCAGACGAAAGTTTGTATTAGAGATGGCATTCACTCTTGTTCCAAACTCAAATTTATTAGTTATTGTACTGAACGTTGAGTCAAAATTCAGATATGCTGTACGTACTTAATATCTGAATAAAGCGCTAATGCAAGACATTATATTAAACTTACAATGTAACACGTTGTTAACGATTGCGAACGAATACATAAAGACTAACGATAGCCATTTTGAAGAAATAGTATTTTGTACTCAAGTACATGGTGTGGAAGAGAATGCATACAAAGTTCTCTTAAATCTACATATGTATGCTTCATTGAATGTATTAACATTTACAACAATGACATAGATTCGTGCTCTCTCCAAACAAAGCTTTAATATACACCACAGACGTGTTATCGGTTGTGCATTTTGTATCCATCAGGACAAACCCATCAACAGCGGTCAGGAATGGTCTAGACTTGGTGTTATATGGTGCGTTTTCATATATAATATAAGTAACACGGTTTTCACCTAACCCCCCCCCCTCTCATGAAGAAGTAATACATAATGATTTACTCGGCGAATGTGAAACACTATCTTGCATTAATTAATTAAAATATACACACGATTTATTATTTCATCGTTTTTTTCGTATGATAAGATATATTTGAAAATACATTTGTAATCGATTCTAGATTGCTACTTATCCACGTCCAGGACATGCTTTGAAGAGTGTTAAGAATGTCCAAATAGATTTCGTATTACTTTTTACCGATCTCTGTCTTAATCGTTATTGTAAAACTGTGGTATGCACTGTTTTACTTAGTTTCCTGGAGTATATAGTCAATTGGTGGTTTGGCCATTTGTCTTAAATAAAGGACAAACAGATGTTAACACTCATATGTCTCCTGATAATATTTTTTTTGCAATATTATATGAATACATATTAGTCGTTTACACATATATACTATACACAACTGTTCCATAATACACCACTGGAATAAGAATTAATAATATGTTACATATAGGCAAAAACTTTACACATGGCGCCGCTCAGAGCATGTTATTATTCACCTCGTTATTTTCACGTCGCGGACTCTCAATTATGGAGAAGACTCGTGATTACCTTCTCGACCTTACACGTTGCGGACTCTATACGATTAATACACATTTGTGAGGAGACTAATAACACGACACGATATGAAAGGGGACGATTTTGGGATCGACCGTCGAATATGTATTTAGAAGAAGTTGTTTCGGGTCAATTTATCATTGTATTTGGCACACCTTATTTACTTTAACATAAAAACGAGATTATATTGGAAAAAATATGAATTAACACAGTCATTCGAATTTTTACACCAATACAGTAACGAGCTCATATTTTACCGGTACTTTAAACACCAAAGGTGAACCCCTTGTACCATAAATTAATATTTCGGTTGATAGCCACACTTATTTGTTTTGTTTAATTCGTTCCTTCGTATAGTGTTGAAATTCACGACTTAAGTAAACATTAAAACTCCTGCAATATAAGATAATCATGACGTTTTTTAATAGCCATACTACCATACCGCCGACTAATCTATAACCCATCTGATGAGCTTTGCTTTTAGCCACTCAATAACTACTCTCAGCATGTCATAACTGTAACAGTGTCATGCAAACGACCTATGAAACTGCCTAGATATCATTTCATAGTTTCAGGTTTTTCTGATTATTGAACTTTTACGGGTAATGTGGAACATATCATTTGGTAACTAAATTTCCATCATCGAGAGCGACCCGGTACACAAATAATGTTTAGTTGAACGATATAGAAATATCGAAATTCGGCCAAATTTTCCCGTGTAATACAAACTATGGTTTTACCAGCAAATTACCGGCGAATAATTGTGAGACAAATGTTTCCACATTAAAAGACACTATTAAGCAAGCACTATTGATCTACAACTAATTTCGGGAAGCTACAATTGCGCTCACCTAATGGAATCCATCTGTAAACCTATTACAGAGATGTATTAGTATTCAACGAAAGTCCTAATGCTATTTCCTTTTATACAAGACATTGTATTTGAAGAAATGTATATATTTAATGATGATTAATTCTTACACCATATTTCTAGTGATACGATTTCAGAAAACAAAAGAATATTCGTTTAATATTACAATCCGAATTTGTACTATTTTAATGATGACCTAACATGATAAAAATAAACTTACCAGTTAACGTTATAATTCACCTCATCAGTTCCTCATCGCTATAAAAATTATGGCGGCGACTCATAATTATACTCGACCGGTCACAATACAGACGTTAAACATTGGATTACTTAAACGCGAACCAATAATAAGCATCAGTGTTTATGTGCAATTTCTGGTGGAGCAGACGATCGAATTGATAAACAAATAGCTGTTCAAATATAGTCAGTAATTTAACCATAATCGCTTGTTAAAAAACGTTTTGTGGAAGAGATATCACGTGGATATATAGAGGATATTTGTTGGATTCGGTGGAATATCGATTTTATTTCACGAATGATCATAGAAAATAATTTTTTCATGAGTGGCGCAGCCACGAGTGAAAATTTATTGTTTCTTTGATCACGAGTTAATCAAAATCGATATTCCACCGAAGTCAACACATTTTCTTTTTATTTTATGTTTTTTTTCACCGTTAATTTACATTGTGAAGAGTTTAACTGGAGAATTTCGCTGGAACAATGACGTCATTTCGTCAAAAAAATGACGTCATTTCAAAGCAAAACAGTAAAAAATATCGTTATTTTTCATTGTTATTTTTCACTGTTTGAAACAATGAAAAATCAGTTTTATTTCACTGATATTTCTCTTTAAACCACCGGAAAGCATATAATAGTATTTTGACACTGTTATATACATTTAATTAATAATAGAACCATATTTACCATCCAAGGGTGTTGTTGTGAAAAAAGCTTAAAATATAATGATATTATCAACTCATATATTGTTAAATGTTTTTTATGGATATCGAACTGTTTGTCGAACGAAATACAAATATCACAGTTAACTAACGTTGAATTTTGTTTTTAGGTTCACAAATTATTTATTTTTGTAAAAAGTAATATGTTAAAACTTTAAATGTGACACACCATCTGTAAAACCGACGTCAGTATTTAAGACATTGCACTAAAAATAAGTTTGTGTTATCTGTTTAATGAAATATGTACCCAGGTAACATACCAATGTCCCAAAGTATTGATGCACATGTCTTTGTGAAGACAAAACTATAGATTGTTCCATCATTCAAGGAGCAAATCGAATCTTGTTTGAATTTCTTAAATATGTTTTTTTTTAAGAAAAATAAAACACTATTATCAATAAATGAGTATTAATGTGAACAATTGACAAAATGCATGTTAACGTGACTTGATTTCGTCGAAATTCAGCCGATATACTCATTTGATTACCATCAGGCAATTTTGATAAAATAATGTCTGATTTTGCATCAGAACTGTTGCATTTGAAATAGTTTTAGCCTTTGTTTCATGTTCTTATGCTATTACAATACAATGTTATATTGGCCTAGATAAAGTGCATGCTATCTTAAAAGTCACAATGCCTTTGGTTAAGTACCGAATAGCACTATTACATACAATGGTACGAATAAGAATGATGTTGTGATTGATTTTGCAAAGAGTGCTTACCGACTGAACTAGCCGGTCGTTCGAATCAAAATCTTAAAGTTTAAGACGTAAATCAAAGCCGTTAGGTTCAGAGAATATTATTTCGATTAAGTAGGATTGTGCATTCATGTAAACTTAATTTATTGTGGTATATGTTTACAAGCTGTTTTCTAGTACATATACACACAATCATTCAAATTATCTTAACTCAAGATAAAATTCTGTAAAGGTCAAGTAAAGCTTGTACGTGTCATTCGCTTCTGATTTGTGTCTATCTGTGTTCGTCACTAGTGAACAAATAATATTACGATCATCGTTAGAAACAAAGTCTTCTTAACGGCGCCTTCGAGTTGCCGTTAACAGAACAGTAACGTGTAATTTGCATGTATAGCAGTTGATAACAATATGAGGCACAATTGCACTGGACAACTGCCAAATTGTACAAATGTATGGTGTAATGGTAGAAACAGATGAATTTTTCTTGGAGACCGTTATACCATTTTAGTAAACTGTTTTTGTTTTCTTCACATTAATCTAAGCTATTTAATGCCTCAACCGTAAACGTTTTATTGGGTTCATGACATGCTATTTGTTTTTCAATAAACAATTTTAATAAGTGTTTGAAAGTAGTAATTTAAATAAATATACGCGAATAACATACAAGTATACATGTAATACACAAATAGCAGAAATGGAAATGTTAATCTTACTTCGTAAAATTCAAATAGTTCTAGGACCGCAAAATCCCTCCATAAATATTCTTAAATATAGACGTGTGTTTAAAGCATGCAAACTAGTTAGGTGCAGCACGTCTTTATGTTAGCTATTTGCGCGGCAAACACGTAACTCTATGCTTATATACAACATAGTTTGACCAATTATTAAAAATATTACCGAATGAACGGAAATATGGCTCGATACCAACATGTGACCCGATGCTTACATACAACCTAATTTAACCACTTCATGCTAATAAACAATACCAAATGCACGTAAATATTGTTCGATACAGATACAATAATGGACTTATTGAATGATGACATTGAATTGCAAATCATTTTTTAATCATATGCATATTAGAGTCTCATTTAAAATGTGTACAAAAATACACGTTTACATAGGTTATTATATTATTTAGTATTCACATTTATAAGAATGCAATTCATTATATGTTATTTCTTCAAAAAGCATAATTTGTAGTAGCTATCAAATTCAACAAAATCTGTCATACATTTCAAAGTATGCGAGGATGTTTTTTGAATTTCACATGTCAAAATCAGTCAAGTCTGACAGATAAACCAAATTTCTGAGTTTGTTATCTAATAAGACAATGCGTCTCGCAGGCCCGTTAGAAGTTTTCCTTAGTCTGTTTCCAGAATTGTATGTTTTAACTTTTTGGCAGCATTGTTTCTCCGTTTTTTACAATCGTATTGTTTATAACGACAGTCATTCTTCCGGGCAACACACACACCTGATAAATCTGCTTACGTATCATGTAAAACAACAATAATTGTGTTCACGATAATATTACTTTCACATATATTTCACATGCACTGAAAGCAATATGGCTGCATTGAGTGTTATCCCACCATTGCGCCAGCAAAATAGCAAAAAAAAGGTATTCACTGAACTTCATTTATTTATTTCTTCATTTTTTTTTTATTTTTACATTTATAGCGTGTATTCACCTCCATACATAACAAGTTGTATCGTTAGTTTACATGTTATTTTGTTAGTATACAAAAGAGTTGTTTGAACAGTTCAACTTGGTTGATATAAAAGAGGTTAATAAAATCCATGCATTCCATTAGATAGACACAATCACACAGTTCACAAACACACGCATAAAGCCAGATTATGATACAACAAAAGAAACAAATGTTTAGAATTCGGAAAATAATTAACTTTAATCAAACATTTGGACTTCAGATAAATATACACATTAATAAAACGACGATGGTATTACATGTTTTAAGCAAACACCACAATTTACAATAGCACTATTATATTGATCTACAAAAAGTTTTACAATTAACCAGATTAGTAGTTCCTTTCCTTGATATTTTGCATTAGATTGAATTTCATGTGCTACACACAAATAATTAACTTTATGAACAAAAGCTGAAATAAAGCTTACACGCGCAGTACTTTGACCTCGCTTGGTCATTTCATATTTCTCCTGATATTAATGTCTTGATATTCCTTATAATATAGGTATGTCGCTGTGTATTTAAATAAATATTTTAACAAAGATACATACGGATAAGATCAGTAGTTATGCAAACGTTATGATTGATTATTTTATATGTATTCATCACTTACATATGCGTGTCTTAAATAGATAACACGCTATGTAAGCTAACAGTCGAGAGTTCAANGTAGTAGTAGTAGTAGTAGTAGTAGTAGTAGTAGTAGTAGTAGTAGTAGTAGTAGTAGTAGTAGTAGTAGTAGTAGTAGTAGTAGTAGTAGTAGTAGTAGTAGTAGTAATAGTAGTAGTAGTAGTAGTAGTAGTAGTAGTAGTAGTAGTAGTAGTAGTAGTAGTACTATTTATATTACTATTGTTGTTGTTGATATTTTAATTATTGGTATCATTACTATTTTAATTAGAAGCATTAAATATATAAACTTGATCTGAACAAATCTGGTGAAGTATTTGTATACATGAATTTTTAAAGTTATGAAGGCTTACACTTACCATTTTTGGACTTCAATCCACAAAAACACATTACCAATTAAAGCGTATATCCGCTATACGCAGAAGCGTACATAAATCTTCTAAATCGCACAATAATGTCCACAGCATGGAACACAATTGTCAGAAAACACTTTATTGATTCCACAATAATTAAGGATACCAACAATTGCGTATGACAGATTCCGTCTTTAAAATTTTGAAGACAAATGTATCGTAGGAATTAAAATAGACAATACAGAATCCCTTTAACGCGTGAATGTATTGAATGACGCCCGATTGTTGTACGGTTGCTTCATTAACGGAAACCTTACAAAATCGAGAAAAGTGACAAGTGGGCTTCTTGGCGTTTTTTTCAGGCAGTTAAGTGATTACAACGATAACTCTAAATGCCATGCCTAGCATACACACTTATACCATGTCAGCATTTAAATTCATGTGTGTAATTCAATGAAAACACATGTTTGTTTCTTTCTAGTGTTTCTCTGATATGCAATTTGTTTCATTGTTCGTCAATCTGAAAACAAATTATACTCTACAGATTCGTGAAATACACATTAAAATCTATTCACGACACAAATCTTATACATCACTGTTTTCATTTTCGAGGCCTCGCCGGATAAACTCTCTATCCTGAAAACAACCATGCTTCTATTTTATTTATCATTATGAAAGTCCACACATGCTAATCTTGGACGTCACCTACCCCCTATACTGGATACTCGTTTAAAAGAGATTGCCTTTGAACTACAATTCCATAAAACAGTTCAATAACCGTTTAACTATATAACGGTATTCATGTACTTACCATTATTTGACGTTCAATCCGCAAAATCACATCTCAATTTAAAACACATATTTGTTGCATTGGTATTAACAACAAGGCTGAATATGTGAAACCATAATATAATTCCTTCGGACTCAACGACAGGATGCAACTAGCACGAGCCATCATCCACACATTTAGGGAGTTCTTACATTTGGTCTGCACGTAAAAAGCCATCCAATACTATATAGCTATTTGAATAAAAAAACTACACGTGAGGCATTTACAATGATGATAATTACATTCATGTACTCGTCACTTAATTTGATTAACTTACTTCAGATCATATACGGTTGCTTCTTAAATGAAGACCGTTAACTGTCTCGAAAACACATTCTTGCTTCTTTCCGGCTGTACCGAGCACTATTGTTTTGAATGTTTGAATGATTGATGAAAGGGATCAATATGTACACACAATACCCAGAATTAAGCTTTAGAGCAGTTTAAAACCGATAAAAATGATTATTTTATGTTACATATTTATCCACAATTAATATTTGCGCTTCATATTTCGTTGTATCTAATAAACCTATTTAGAGAAGATTATTGATAGGGTGGTTCATAGGTATAACACTTACGTCGGGGGACACCGGAAAGTTCTAAATATCAAATATATTTCTGTTCGAGAACACTTGCCGGCATCAATACAAAAATTATAGGTTATATCTAGGTATATGTAAAATATTTTTGTTTTAAAATTGATAAATGCGTGTTGCTTCTGTTTTTGTAATTCCCTGGCCCATTTAATAAACAAACAATTCAAATATCTTGAATATTAAGATAATATCTCGTACAACGCATATTCAAAAATGAAATACCGTCATATTTAAACGCAAACTCAGAACATATTCAGATACAGGACAAAACTGTCTTCTACAATCACAGAGAGCTTTGTCCGTGTGTTTGATATAAGTAACAGAATCCTCAAAATTTCAACTTGCAAAATTAGTTTATTCAATATTTAAATATGAAATGTTATGTTCACCGCTGATGCAAGTCCGTAATTTAACTTTAGTATAATTTCATTCTACTTGTTATTTTAATGTGTATGTATAAAGGAAGATATGTGGTTCTATTTCAGGATTTTTATTTTGACACGAATGAACCGTTTATTGCTTTCGGATCACTTAATAACTTATATTTGTTTAACGATAGTCTGGTGGCTTGATGTAAACATGTCCTTGAATAAAATATGTAAACGATTTAACTCGTGTATACTGGGATCTCGACCAGTATTTGGTTTCATGTATGTACATATTAATGTATTTTATGCATAAATATGCAAAAACAATCATTAAAACGTTACACAAATTCACTTCAAGAAACAAGTTATATATTGAGCATAACAAGGATTTATGATACTGCTGTATATAAAATTAGCATTTAGTAGTATTGCATAGTTCCGACTGTACAATTCATTGCCAAGGGAACCGTTTTGCGAAATATAAACGCTTGATTTGAATTAAAATAATTGAATTGCATGACAACAGATTAGTACTAGTACACCTCAGTACATTATATAAAGCAATGGTTCTATCGGATAATATCTCATACGATACCGCCATTCTGCAGTTTCATTTTAAATCAGTTCATACCAATTGACGTCACGTTTCCAACTTAAATGAATGCAGAAAGAGAAAATAATGGTCTTATTTGCTAACTGTCAAATGCAGATGATTTACATTAAGAAACATAATACATAAGAAGACACTCCATTATAAAAATGCATTGGCTTAATGGTTTCCCTGACACTTGCAAACAAAAAAAATCATCAGAAACATAGACAGAATGCAGATATAATGTTATACCCATGTTTACCGAAAAACATGTCTAATTCCAAACGATTGTCATTTAACTTAAAAAAGTCCAGTTTAACGCTAAATTATAATATGTACAACAACAACAACAACAAAGGCTTATAGTGATATACAGGCCACCGGCCCCTGACACAGTTATGGAACATAATAATATATAAACAAGATAGTATGTGCGCATAACCTCATCAAGCATGACTTAGTATAGATTTAACATACTCGAAGAGGTAGTAACAGATAAGTAGCTACCCTACAACGTAAGTAACTCTTTACGTCTAACGAATGCAAGGTAAATATACGATGCTAGGTCCTTAAAATAAGTTTCATTTCGACTTGACATTAATTTATGCAATTGCATTACATTGGGATTAATAAGAAATTTACTTGGAATAAATCGTGCCCCCAAATCCTTAAACATTGGGCAGATAAGAACAAAATGATATTCCGTTTCAATACAGCACATGTTCAATCTCCTATATTTTATGGAATTTCAGACCATTTTAAATGGTATTTCAATATGAATCACAATAAATGTCTACACAAATGTACATAGTATATTGGGGATATATTCAGTTTATTTAACTGTCGATACAATAATTCTCAAACGATGCACGTTATGCTCTTTACGTTACGACTAGTCTGCCAAGTTTCACGCTATAACAGCTATATAAGCTGTTTATACGTAATGGACAAGTGTCCACTGGGATTGCTTTCTATTTCGCAAATATTATAAGGTTACGTGAAAAGACTTTTGAGTTACCAATTAAGTGATTACACAAATCCGCATTTATATGAGAATCATTCAACGTCAAATGTCAGATATATAGATTTAGGTGTTTTGGACCTTTTGATGACATAATCTTTGACACTATTATCCACAAGCTATGCTAAATAAAACGATACATTTGTCGATTTTAACATTTTCGCATCTTCGGATGGCAAAGCGTTTGAAACAACGTATTTCATGTTTAGANTTATGGAACATAATAATATATAAACAAGATAGTATGTGCGCATAACCTCATCAAGCATGACTTAGTATAGATTTAACATACTCGAAGAGGTAGTAACAGATAAGTAGCTACCCTACAACGTAAGTAACTCTTTACGTCTAACGAATGCAAGGTAAATATACGATGCTAGGTCCTTAAAATAAGTTTCATTTCGACTTGACATTAATTTATGCAATTGCATTACATTGGGATTAATAAGAAATTTACTTGGAATAAATCGTGCCCCCAAATCCTTAAACATTGGGCAGATAAGAACAAAATGATATTCCGTTTCAATACAGCACATGTTCAATCTCCTATATTTTATGGAATTTCAGACCATTTTCAATAGTCCGGAAAATACAAACAAAATATAAACAATTACGTCAATAAACAACTACTCACTTGTAATGAATGCGTATATATGTGCACGTGCATTAAGGTATCCTACTCCAAATAATGAACTTAAATATAATCGTTTTTCCCGTTTTGTAAATGTATACGTATAAGAATAAACATATATTTGTCATAAGAAAACGAACCTGAACCGTATAGACAATAGATTTTTTTCAATATCTATTAACAGTGATTTATTTATTCTGGACGCAGCACAAAGTCAAAATTCCTTTTTTTTTAATCCGGCGATACCTCATTCAATTTATTTGGTTCCAGACATTAAGTTGTACATAACATGCAAGTTTATTAAAAACAAATCAGTAGAAGGCGACTCTGAATGAACGTAAAGCGCACAGTGATAATACAAGTAATTAAATATTGATCGAATGTTAGACATGGACGTATTTTACAAATTTAAAACACACGTTTGTAAACAATCAAAACGGAATTTGTATTATACCAATAAAAAAAAACTTCTTTATTTTATGGAATTAAAGACAATTTAAACAAGTCCAGAAAATGCAAACAAATATTTTAAATTTACTGTAATGACTTTAAAACACTTATCAGTATATATGTGTAAATGCATTGAGGTATCCTACTCTAGTATGTTTTCAACAATTTACAATACAGAGAACAAATAAATCGTATCATTTATGGGTAATTAAAATTTCCGCAACATATAATATAAACATATTTATAAAACAAATAAAAGTATATTTGCTTTTCATCGTGCAAGCGTTACGTCTTCGTTTTTGATTTGAACAATCGTCATGTTTTCTAGATATGTAAGCCCTATTTTTATCCTCAGAACAAAATCAAGCGATCTTACAAATCAAGATCTTCAAGTATTGTGTACGGTCCTTTGACATCACTTAGCAAACCTATGCATTAATTTCCTTTATAAGACGGTGCATTAAATATAAAGAATGTTTTTGGACTTGGAGAAAAACTTCATAAAACACGTACCGCTTTCGTTGGTAAGGTCACCATGGTTACGATGTTGCGTTCTTCGTTATGTGTGTCAAACTTTGCCTAAGATTGGCTGTCATTGCACCATCTAATATTTTCTAAATCAAATAGGTTGGAATTCACAAAATAATGTGACTGAATAAAACTTTAGAAATGAAATAATTTAAAGAATAAAACTTAGAAATTGAAGAGTTTGTTTTATACAGATTCCAAAACAATGTATAGCCGTCAAAACAGGGTTATTGCAATAAGTTGTAGTTAGTTAAAAGACAAATGAAACTAGTATAACTTTTTTTTATTCATTTAATATTCAGACAATTAACGTATGTTAAGCGCATTTGTATTTAAATAACCAATAAATTATAATCAAAAATATGCACGTTGGCACTTCAATGTATTTTCAAGTCTGAAAGCATTATAGCCATAAGTGGTCATGTTAGAAGGCTGCTAAACTAGTATAAAGCATCTTCGTTTTCGATGTATGCTACTGTATAAAGAAAGCATATAGCCTACGATAGTGTTTATATTTTCTGGAAAAAAACATAACTGTTCTGTATTAATACTTTTTTCATATTCGGAGGTGTTCAGTTCAAAAGACAGTGCTATTTGATTCCTTAATCGTTTTATATTACAAAAGCCATAAAGCCGATCGTCATTATAACGTAACTGTATACATACACGTAAAGCAAAGAGTCGGAACTCGAATATTGGTTTTTAATCTGGAGTTGTAAACAGCGAGTTTCATGAGCAAAGATAAGAAGACGTTAGCTCTGAATTTGTTTCATGATATCCACTTGATATCCAATTGATTCCTGAAAGAATCCGAAATATATGATTACTTGTGGTTGTGCGACATCAACGTCCTCAAAGAGCAATTTTCTAGAGCGTCTAATTTTCTAAATAAACTCAGTTTAATGCGATGGATCTAAATGATGAAAATAGCAATACGCTACTCTAGAGACTTATGCTGCGGAATTTATCCTGCTAACGCAAAAAAAAACAGACATATAGATCGTGTTCTAGAGAATCCAAAGGTTACCTTGGTGCCGTATTGTACAGAAGTGACAATCACAACTAGTGCTTACCACATGCAAACGTCACGATAAAATAAAGATTTGCGGTTTTTCAATACATCTGAAATAATGTGTGTAACTTGTGTAAGTGTTAATCTGGGTAAACTCTATAGTGACTAACATACTTAATATTTAATATTTCTGACCTCAGTATCCTACTTTTACATTATTTACTATTCGGTGTACTTCGATGAAACATGAATATATGGCGACATGAAACAAAGTGTTGTTGTGATATATTCAATGACGTCTCCCTAGAATGCAAATCATCAATATCTTAATTTGTTCTGGAGTTTCATTGCTGCCATATAATACTAGCGTTGGCCGCGAACAGTTTTATCTGTATTTAAACATGTGCCAGTTACAGCATTTTATATATGTTACTGTGGTGACATTATTCGGTATTTGCACTTGAAACAGATAAAGCGTTTGAAGACCTTAACTGTCCTATATAATTGTTAATAGTTCGGTATCTGTTGCTTCTTTTTACGTAATTGCTGTTTTAATTTAAGCATGTTGCCCGAGTTGCTGTTTTTCGCAGATATTTATAACGTAGTTAAACATTCGTAAATATAAGCTTAACGTTTCAAAACTTGACTTCAAAATATACTAGTACTGCAACGTTATGGACAAAAAGGACGTTACAACACGTATGGTTGTAAGTGTAAAGATATTATATCAGATACAAGAATGGTTATGTTGACACTACTTACGTTAGTAGCTTATTAAGTGTATATGATCACGTTTGTTGTAAGTGAATTAAATACAGAAAAACACAATCGCTGTTCACATCAAGGATTACTCAATCATCGCCATATAAATAAAATATAAAACGAAACAATTGTATAGTGTTGCTTTTTTGTGTTTGGTTCAACAAGTTTGTAACACAATCTTAACATTCGCATTTGTTATTGATGCTTTCTATGTGCATAGACAATATCAACAATATGTTTCTGTGCATCAGTGTTTCCGTATTTCAATATGAATCACAATAAATGTCTTCACAAATGTACATAGTATATTGGAGATATATTCAGTTCATTTAACTGTCGATACAATAATTCTCAAACGATGCACGTAATGCTCTATACGTTACGACTAGTCTGCGATGTTTCACGCTATAACAGCTATATAAGCTGTTTATACGTAATGGACTAGTGTCCACTGGGATTGCTTTCTACTTCTCAAACATTATTAGGTTACGTGAAAAGACTTTTGAGTTACCAATGACGTGATTACACAAATGCGCATTTATATGAGAATCATTCAATGTCAAATGTCAGATATATAGATTTAGGTGTATTGGACCTATTGATGACATAATCTTTGACAATTTTATCCACAAGCTGTGCTAAATAAAACGATACCTTTGTCGATTTTTACATTTTCGCATCTTCGGATGGCAAAGCGTTTGAAACAAAGTATTTCATGTTTAGAGTTATATCTTTTTTCTGTTTTGTTATGTTTAAACACATTGTCAATAAGTATTGTTTAATAAGAATATTCTCAATTTATTCCGCCTTCTGTTAAGTATTAAATTATATGGTGATATAGTACGATCCAAGCGTTGGTATATAGGTGTGCGCGACCACATGTACCGTTTTCTGTTAATTTGTGCTATTAAAAAATTAATTTATATAAAAAATTAATTTCATTTATTTGAAGTAGCGAATAGATGTCTTCGGTAAAGAAAGGTTTAAATCTCGTGCGATTATAAGATACTAGCAGATGATAACAATCCATGACGAAATCGATTTAATAGTGACCTTCTGACGTCACTCAGTGACTTTCTGACGTCACTCATAGGTATATAAACCAGAGCACCATGCCTTCTCATTCTTTTCGAAATAGCTGTCGCTGAAACAACCTGTGTATACACATTCATATATCTACAATGTCGGGTAGAGGCAAAGGCGTGCGGAGACGGACAGGAAAGGCCATAGCGGGACGGGAACGAACAGGGGAACGGGGGATGCGAGCGGCGGTCAATCCGGCACCGGCGGTGGAACCAATGGCCAGACGGCGTAGAAGGGCTGCGGCGGAAACGGCGCCGGTACGAGATCCGGCACCAACCCCGGTTCCTGGGCCAGAACCAGAGGCGGCACCCGCAGCAGCGCCACCTGCAAAGCGTCTACGCGCAGACGAGAGCGCCGGAAATGGTGAGATAATTGATTTTTGCGACATTTTTAGCACAGCCGATGGTCAACCACGTGGTCACAACGTGGTTGAGCACGAGGCGACGTACAATGCAAACGATAATTCATGTCTGTCTCGAATGAATAACTTTCAGAGCATTTCTATATTGCCTAGACAAGCTAATGATGATGTTTCAATCCACGTGCCTGCGTCGCTTAAACAGCGTATTTGTCGTGGAGAATACATAAATCTTGCATTATTGCTTAAGGGACCAGTTGAGCTAGCGGACTACACAAACGGGGGTTCTGTTTTCGTTTTGAATAATGGGTCGTTAGAAAGTCGTCCAAAGGAGTGCAAAGATGTTATTAGTTCAATCGAACGTTGGTCAGATGCATTTATAATTTTCATGGATATATATTTATCTGCTCAACCTCAGAGGCTTCACGAAATGTTACACTATTTCTATACAATAAGAGAGTGTGCAGCACGGCAAGGGGGAATGTCTTGGAGGGAATATGACCACCAGTTTCGGTCTAGACAGGCGGTCATGCCTTCTTCATGGTCGGCGCTCAATCAGGATTTGTGGCTTAGATGCATGTCATTTAGAGAAACGGGTGTCGCACAAATGAAAACGGGACGGTCCTTTTGTCGGGACTTTCTCAAAAGTTCATGTCGATTTGGTCATAGTTGTAAATTTGAACACGTGTGTGTCAACTGCGGTGGCAGTCACCCCTTCACTTCATGTTCTCCGGGCAATAGGGGGCATTCTGGTCTGTCAAATATATATCGCCAGCCAAACGTTCAAGGTCTAGAGGTCAGTCGCTTTCGCGGTCAACCACGTGGTGCCCCAAGGTCAATGCCGTTTCATAGGCCCGGAAGGGGCGGCTTTGGTCGCTAATAGCCGGGCCTTTTCATTAGCTCCATCGCCAATCAAATTAGAAGTTTTAGAGTCATGGCTAAAGAATTATAATTCAGTTGATAAACATGTACTTTTGTCAGGTTTCAAAGATGGCTTTAGGCTAAGCTATGAAGGCGAACGAAAGGCCAGATTTTCCAAAAACCTTAAATCTGCGGCTCAATATTCATCAGTAGTACAACAAAAAATTGATAAGGAAATTCGGGCGGGTCGTGTCGCAGGTCCATTTATTGAAGTGCCACTAAAATATCTTCAAGTTTCTCCAATAGGAATAGTACCGAAAAAATCACCGGGCGAGTACAGATTAATCCATCATTTGTCATATCCATCTGGTAATTCAGTAAATGATTATATTGATCCCAAAACATGTTCAGTTAATTTTTTGAATTTTGACGAAGCAATTTATATGGTTCAGGATCTGGGTAAAAATTGTTTTTTGTTTAAAATGGACATAAAGAGNTTTAGGCGGAAATTCTATGTCTTGGAGGGGATCGGAAGTATTAAAGGTATAAATAATTAACTATAGGATAATATACATATGTCTAGGGGAGGTAAACTTTGCATTTTGTCGTCATCCATCACGTAGTGCTAGTCTGTGTGAGGATGGCAGGAATGCTTTCAAAATTATTTTCGGGATAGTATGGGTGTTCTGATACTCGCTCGATGGCACTGCGTGCTTAGGCGTACTTGGAATAGCTCTTTTTGGCTTTGGAAATTGTGGCATTGCGAATATTGTATTATATGTTGCACTTGACAATCGCAGGTACTGCGTACCTAGAATTTAGTTGGCCGGTTGCGTTGGCCTTAGCAATTGCGCGTGTATAATGATATATATTTCCGAACCAGTCAGGTGTTCGTTGAAATAGGAATTGCATAAATAAATGTGAGCACGTTGCGGAGCTCTTGCAAAATAGCATAGAATGCGGTGCATTATCTGGTGGCGATGATTGCATAAACGAGAAGCTAAATTAACAGTGCAACTGGGTTGGGGGTTACCTTTAGGGCAGTACTTCCGGTCGCCTCCGCGACATGCCTCAGTT
Source organism: Dreissena rostriformis (assembly GCA_007657795.1). Lineage (NCBI taxonomy): Eukaryota > Metazoa > Mollusca > Bivalvia > Myida > Dreissenidae > Dreissena > Dreissena rostriformis. The sequence goes on along the minus strand of VMBQ01002559.1, from coordinate 17,222 downwards.
GTAGTGCTAGTCTATAGCTGAGGTGTTATTTACTCTAGTGCTAGTCTGGTGTAAATTATATTCCGCCATTTGGCCAATAAATTCCATTTATCTTTTTGTATTGTTCCTTTGATATACTGTAGGGTTCAACAATAGAATATCAAATTGTGTTAACGTTATGTAACACATTTAAGAATTGTAATAAAAATGTTATTGACAAAGTTGACTTTTGTAGTAATTATTCAAATAACTCTAACCAGATGAATGAAACGAATCTTGGTTAACAAATGGGGTAGTGAGCTGCTTTCTGAAATAATGTATTTTAACCATTCGTCATAGTGTATTGTATATGTCCGTTGCTCTTATGTTCGTTTACATTCATTCGTCTCAAATATAGTCAACTCACGTTTAACCATTTGAAATGTTTATGTCATGGCAATGTGTAATTGATACAATCATTTCAAAGGGTAAGTTAATCTACATAACTACCTATATTATTTATCACAAATGTCAGAGTATCCCCAGGGTTGCTTTAACAAAAGGAAAAAATGTCGAACATCGTTTCGCTGCTAAAAAGCCTAATTAGCATTATTGTAGAAAGTAAATTACGAAAGCGTTCTTGAGTTTCACTCTTCTGCAATAGGTATACGTGAACAAATCGACCAGCGTCTCGTCGTTTTAAATGGCAGCAATAGGAAACATCCACACCATGTGTTGTTTAATACAATGCAATAAAACAGTTTCCTGATCTTAGCATAGAGGCTAACGAACAGCACAGAAATAAGATTGCAATCAGACAAATTACATTAATATATTGCCTAATTGATTTATTTAAATTTCCACTACCAACAGCATTTTATAATAAAATAAAACCACAATTGAAATTGAATTATTTCTGAATCTTAGAGAATGAAACACAATACCAATACCATGCCATGCCTATTTTTCGATTTGTATTTAATAATACCGACACCGCGGTTACGTAGTGAATATGGAGTCCGCCTACCAAACAGGAGGTCACGAGTTCGATACAAACCCACCGAGCAGCGTACTCAATATCTTATCAAAAGACAGCAAGTACTGATTATACTTAGGTAACTGCATCTAGAGTGTAATCATGCTAAAGGTTTAAAATGAACCATTCAATAACAGTTGTTGATTATCTTATTTGCACGTAATACTATTGACCAGTGATTATTGTTCATTTGGGCTTATCAGATGTTGAGTTTAATCATTTTTATCTGAACCACACAACACAGTAAATAACAACTAGAAATATGTTATTTTATTCAAACACATTGATATACGCCCACTTCTTTAAAGGAGTCACACAATTTTAGGTAATAGTTAAAAGAGACTTCATTAAAATTATACTTAAATTTAGTTGTTCTCATATATATGAATAGTCCCCGTTAATAAAGAGCAACATCCATGCAACCACAAAATTGGTATCCTTAACATTACACAATACTGAAACCAATCTTAATATTCCTAGTGTAAGAAATAAAACATATTGAAAACTGCCTATGGTCATATTTCATGTCATGTTGTTCTTGTTGCTGACGTTAATATCACGGAATGGCGAGATATATATGACAAGGTTAGACACCGTGATATGAATACTGACTGATAGCGGGGTGGACACAATTTAGAACTTTCACTGTCGATCATTTCTAGAGTGAACGCATATTCTTACGACAAACAGGAACAAACAGGAAGGCACTGGGTGACAAAGAATAATTATTAATATTAATCTATTCATTGCGTTTTTAATAACAAAAAAAACTATATTATTCAAATTATTCAAGTTCATATTTTCAAAGTATTGGATAAACATTACATATAATTGCAACTTGCATTTTTAAATTAATATATATATTTCTTCCTTTATTATCGATTAGTGAACCCAAAGACACAAAGACACAAGGTACATTTTAAACACTCAGCGTTCTTTGCAATCCCATGTAATGGTATATGATCTAAATGTTTGACGTCTGAATTATAAAAGCTGTTCAAACGGCACCGATTCTCCAAAGCCCTTCGACCGAACTCAGATCGTTTAATATAGTATTGTCTGTATTAATTTTCAAGAATGCGTTTCATTGTTCCACCATCATCTTATAACAATTGAATTCCGAGTTTTTTTTTAATACAATCGTTCACCTTTTTTTCCGTTAAGACGATCGTAGAATGGGACTTAAATCTGTAACTTAATAAATGAAATTAATCTGATCAGTTGGCATATTAACACCGTGCTATTGTTGAAATATATTATATGTTTCGTAAGTTGTATGTGTAGCGTTGTGATATAATATATCGTTCAAGATGTAATTATTATTATAATAAACACATTTACCAAACTAAACGATAGTTGTAACAAAAGAAGATAAATTTACTAAGCATTAAGCACTACTATCCGGTCTTACGTCAATGGTCAATGACCAATTCAAAACAATTCACATTGAGAAAAACCAAAAAAGCCTCGGACGCAAACACTAACTAATGAAATATGGGTCACAGGATTGAACGATAAATTGCATCCGTTATGTTGGTAGGTTTAGACCCGCGGCTTTAGGAATCCAAATCACCTGAATTATCATATATCAACATTCAGGGGGTTAAGTCAGTTGTTTTATATTATATAATATGCAGTATACTGTATGTGACATTTCTATTCGTGAGAATTATTCATTCTCCAAAAGTACCCCGGATCTTTTTCAAACAACATACATAGCAAACGTATAATTGTGTAAATGTCACACCAGGTATTTACAATGTTATAAAATAGAAGAATGACTGTTGCTCCGGGCTTATTCATTTGTTGAACTTGCCATTGAACATTGTTTACCAATCATGCTGTATATTGTTCCGGCTCATTAACCAGACCAGACAGTAATTGCTTGAAAATCAGGAAGATTCTAGACAACTGTGGTTTATGCAATATTTTTGGGGATGTATTATTATTCATTGTGTATTGGGCGAGAACAAAATAGACCTGCCATAATCAATCAGCCTACCGCAGACGAAAGTGTGTTTTGTTTTAATCAGGAAGGGCATTCACTCTTGTTCCAATATCAAATTTATAAGTTATTGAACTAAACAATAAACATTCAGATATTCGGAAATTATTTAAAGGTCCTAAAAATGTGACGACCCGTAATTATTTACCGATTTTTAAATACTTGTTTTCATATTTTATTTATAAAGGTTATCAAAAAACAATATATATACAGTGTCCTCTAAGTCAATTGTGTTTAAAAACAATCAGTTTATTTACATCGCTGTTTACTCGGGAAAGTAAAAATGAAAGTGACTCAGGTCACCAAAAATATATCGTTGATTTTCAACGTTTTCCGGTATCACTCACAAAGTCTCTTCTAAATGATTTAAACGTTTGTAGTGATCTAATAAGTTACTTTCTGCTGGTAAAAAGTTGTTTAAAATATAATTAAAATTGAATTTGCTTTCGGCTATTTTTAGCATACGTCACCGCTTTGAGGCTACACACCACGTTTGTTGCAAAGTTGTAAACAATTCTTCCAATTATAAAACGGGTATATCTTCCATAATTCTTGACAACGTTGCACCTAAGCTGTGTTAAAAGCATTTTTTTATGCAATAGTAACTGAAATCCGGTAAAAATTAGACCAGTTTATATGCATAATAATTGGATTTGTCACCTTTATAAGGCCTTTTATATTTTAATAAGACGCTTATGCAATAGATTATATTTATCTCACAATCAATAACACTATAAAACAGTTCAAAATGTTTCATTATGACATTTTTCGCAAGTTGTAAACGCTTTCGAAAGAACACAGAAAGATTAGCGATATCAATTTTGAAGCCATTATATTTTGTATGTTTAATTAAATATATTCACATTAACAATAATGGCATAGATATGTGTTCTCTCCAAACAAAATCGTTAATATGCACCACCGACGTGTTATCGTTTGTGCATGTTGTAAACATCAGGACATCCCCATCAAAAGTGGGACAGGAACGGTTTTGAAATGGTGTAATATGCTGTATTATGATATAGAATAATAGTAACACGGTTTTCAACTCAAACATTGCTATGTTTTTATAGCCATTAGATTTAAATTTAAATGCATTAGGTGACTTCAAGTGTTTTTCCGTGCTGCGGCTTCCCGATCGACTAATCAAGGTTGACAAGTGTGCGGTATTCACATTCCCCTAAGTAAGATGTTCGCTGCTTAAGTCACGATAGTTGTATTATTTATTGTCACATGCCTAAGCTTCATCTGATTTATGGCAATGATATTGAACTCCGATAGATGCCTGTCAGACAATCGAAATGTATCATTGTCAACTCTTGTTATTTTTATTATGTTGCTATTGAAAAAAATTTGCAGGGGCGATTTTAAGTCAAAAACACACGATATTAAATTACAGTATTAGCACATTAGCATGCTAATTTTAGCTTAATGTGTAAGCGTACAAACGTAAGCTTAATATGGTAACTTGTACCATTGGATTTGCGTTTATAAAGGAACTCACAAAATTTGTAATTCTACTATGGAGTTAGGGGCGGTAGAACAATATAAACGATTATAAGATACAGTCATGGTATTGACCATGTTATGATTTGTATAGGGCGTGCATTTTATGGGATTTTGTTTGTTAGTATGACATTGAGAGTTGATATCTTATTTAAGAAAGATGTAAATATTGTAAAGTCGTAGTGTGACAATGAAATGAATTGTATGACACACTTGTGTTAGATATGTTAAACCTCTTCTCCCGTGAAGAAGTAATTAATTCTGAGTTACTAAGCACACTAAATGTGTAACAATATTTTAAATACGTATGCAATTAATGAAACATACACACTCTTTATTATTTCATCGATTTTGATTCGTATGATAAGATGTTTTTGAAGATACACTTGTAATAGTTTATAGAATCCTAATTATCCATGTCCAGGATACGCTTTGAACGATTGTTAAAACTTTCCAAATAGCTTTCATATTAATTATTACGGATTTCCGTCTTAATCGTTATTTTTCCCTTCAATTCATTCGAATCGTTACTGTTAAACTTTAAAATACTTTGTTGGTGTTAGTGCTCGGAAGTATATAGTCAATTGGTCGCTTGGAAATTTGTCTTAAATAAAAGACTAGCGAATTTAAGCACTTATATGTCTCCTGAAAATATTGCTGTTTGCAATAGTATATATATGCACACAAATATATTAACCAAAACGTATTTTTCGTTTAAACATATATACTATACACAACTGTTCTACAATACACCATCGTAATAAGAGTTAATAATATTTAAAATATATGCACGAACGTTACAAATGACATCGAGCTGAGTGTGTTATTATTCACCTCGTTATTTTCACGTCGTGAACTCACAATTATAGAGAAGACTCGTGATTATGGTCTCGACCTTACACGCTGCGGACTCTATAAGATTAATAAAAAATGTGTGAGAAGACTAATAAAATGAAACGATATGAAAGGTGGCGGATTTTGGGATCGACGTTTCAAATATGTATTTAGAACAAGCTGTTTCGGGTCAAAAGAGGAGTAATGATCTTTTTTTTGGCATTTCTGAATTGAATTTACTTTAATATCAAAACGAGATTATATTGGAATGATTATGATCTAACACAGTTATCCATTTGTTACACAAATACAGTAATTAGCTTATATGTTACCGGTACTTAAAACACTTGCAAAAGGCGAACCCCTTGTTACATAAATTAATATTTCGGTTTAATGCAACGCTTACTTGTTTGTTTAATTCGTTTCTTATTATAGTGCTGCAATACACGACTTAAGGAAAGAGTAGAACTCCTGCAATTCAAGACAATCATGCAGTGTTTCAATAGCCATACTACCATACCACCGACTAATCTATAAACCATCTGATGAGCTTTGTTTTAAGCCACTCAATCACCACTCTCATCGTATCATTACTGTAACAGTGTCATGCAAACGATATATGAACACTGTCGTGATCTCATTATATAGTTTCAGTTTTTCTGAACATCGAATGTTTATGTGTATTGTTGAACATTTAATTCGGTTATTAAATTTCCATCATCGAAAGTGACCCGGTACAAACATACTGTTTAGTTTAACGGTAAAGAAATGTCGAAATTCGCCCATATCTTCCCGCGTAATACATACTATGATTTTACCAACAAATTACCGGCGAGTATGTGTGAGACAAATCTTCCTACATTAGTAGACAATATTCAGCAAGCACTATTGATCTACAACTTATTAAGGGAAGACAACAATTGCGTTCACCTCATGGAATCCATCTGTAAACCTATTGCAAAGACGTATTGGTATTCAACGAAAGCTCTAATGCTATGTCCTTTAAAACAAAACATTGTATATGAAGAAATGTATATATGTAATGATGATTTGTTCTAACACCATATCACAATTGCTACGACAAATGTTAAAATAGCATACACCGTGTAAGAGGGGACTTTGAATGAATTAGTAATCCAAAGACAAATCATTAGTGTTTAAGGTAAGTTCAGAAATAATCACAAATCTCGTTTTACGCACATACTTGTGTAAGCGTGCAGATTGCATTACTCAGCAGTTTCATGTAATACAAAGTACATATACTTTAGTATTATAAACAATAATGTTAACTCTCTGTACAGTAATGTACGTTCTCTGAACGACAGCTAAGACGCTTTATACAGTCAATGTGATATAAATGAAATATATTCGTCTTTATTACATAACTGATAATATATTATTTAAGTAAACATTTATTTTCCTGGACTTTGGCACTTTTATAACATTATTGTGGTTTGGCGCCGATACAACATAAAGTTAAATCTGTAATATGGATTTTTATAATTTCGGAGAATTCAAAGGGACATGTTGATAGATTTTATATTTTTTAATGACATGAAACGGTTATACTTGTAAATATATATATATATATATATACATATGTATACTACTTAGAATAGTCTTGAATAATTAAAAAGACACGATAAAAAGGTTGAACATATTACCTTCCCCAACATTCAAATCCGGTACACTAAGAAACAAACATATAACGCTCTTCCACTGAACCACTTAATCTTGAATACTTCATACAGTATTTTAACAACATGGTCGTTTGTATTACCCATTTAGCACGTAATCGATACAAAGCGTTACAAACGCTCTATTTTCAGCGGCTTCTGTTGGCCATTATCCATAAATGAAGCAATATTTGAACAGTTGCCTTAGTCAGGAATGGTATTACTCTTGTTTGAATACACTTTTTTTTTCTTTGTTTGAACATGCAATGTACATATTGTTTTGAATATACTACGTTTTATTTTTTTTTAAACCCGTCATTTTGTTTACGCTGTGAACACAACCCTTAAACGACAAGCACTATTTTAATAGCAACCCGAACAATAACAGAAGTCAGCATATATTTTTAATATATCTGATAACCATTAATATTCGTATAAAATGTTAGTGATGATATGTGCTACAATGATGTTTTTAAATGCGCGTGATATTTCCTGTTTCTTTCACGTATGGGGTTATGAGCCTTTCAAACCTTAATATTTGATGTCTCATTCCGTACACATACTTTCTTCTGAGAGCATTAAGATGTACAATCTGATTACGTTGAAGAGTATGCTGGCGACAATCAATGTGATGGGATTGCTTTTAAGAGGTCGAATTAGCCTATTGCCTAATGCGAACAACCATAATTGAAGTTAATGCAAGATCCTATTGTTCAGTTATATCTAGAGAAGTAACATTAACCATCATATGCAAAGTACAAGTATTCGCTTCAAAACGAAGACTTCCCTTTGAAGAGTGTTGATCGACACGAACCAATTAGTTTGCAAACTACACTCTGTAGAATTATTAGTGCTCCAAAGTCCAACGCCTCAATCACCGATGGCAGGAAACAGACCAGAATTTAAATCACTACTCTTGGGCAACTGTGTTATTTTACAGTATGTGACGTATGTGTCTCTTTTTGCGTCAAATGTATATTTGTGTACACATTTATACATACAAAATGTTAAGCAGATATGAAAATATGATATTTTTAGATGAAAATAAGTAAGTCAACAATCACATCTGATTTATTTGCCTTTTTTTCAGAAAACAGAAACAAAAACATTTTAATATTACAATCCGAATTTGTACCATTTTATCGATGACCTAACATGATAAAAATAAACTTATCAGTTAACGTTGTAATTCCCCTCGCATTTCCAAATCGCTATGAAATTATTACGTTGACCCATAATAATACACGATCGGTCACAATGCAGACGTTAAACATAGTATGACTTAAACGTGAACAAATAATTAACATGAGTGTAAATGTGTTTTGACACTGGTATATACATTTAATTTATAATAGAACCATATTTACAATCGAAGTGTGTTTTTGTTGTATAGATAAAGATAAACTGACATTATCAAATCATATTTTGTCAAATGTTTTATGGATATCGAACAGTTTGTCGAACGAAGTATAAATATAACATTTAGTTTACGTTGAAATTTATTTTTAAGGTTCACAAATTATATATATTTAGTAATAAGTTATATGTGAAAACTTTAACTGTGACACACCTGATCTGTAAAACCGACTTCAGTATTAAAAACATTGCATTTGAAATATTTGAATTTAACAAGAATGAAATATTTACCCATGTTACATATCAATATCCCAAAGAATTGATGTACATTTCTTTGTGAAGACAAAGCTATAATGCATTTTACTCATTCAAAGGGCACATTGAAATTGTATTTGCATTCGTAAATGTTTTTAAGAATGATAAAAACACTTTTGTTAATAAATGAATATTAATGTGAACAATGGAACAAATGTATTTTAACAAGACTTTATATCGAAACTCAACCAATTTACTCATTTTACTATCATCTGATAATTTCGATAAAATAATCGGGGATTTTGCATCAGGATTGTAATATTTGAAATAGTTCTTACCGGTTGTTTCGTGTTCTTATACTACGACAACACAATGTAGTATTGGCCTAAAAAAGTGCATGTTATCTGTATAGGTCAAGTGAAGCTTTTACGTGTCATGAGCTTCTGATTTGTGTCTATCTGTGTTCGCCAGTAGTGAACAAATCGTATTACGATCCTCGTTAAAAGCTAAGGTTTCTAAACAGCGAATCGAAGTTGCCGTTTAGAACACAGTAACGTTCTAATTGCAAATATAGATGCTGATAACAATACGAGGCAAATTCTACTGGACAACTGCAAAGTTGTAACAACTTATGTTGTAAATCATAAAAAAGATATAGATAACTTTGTGACAGTAATATGATGTTAGTAAGGCATTAAACTATATTTGTTTTCTTCACAAAGATCTTAGCTTTTAAATGCCAAAACCGTAATTCTGTGATTGAGTACGCGGCATGACAATGTTTTTCAATGTTTGGGTTTGACAACCGTTTGAAAGCAGTAATTTAAATAAATATAAGTGGATAGCAGAAATGGAAATGTTAATCTTACTTAGTATAATACAACTAGTTGACAGCAAAATCCCATCAAGAATTATTCGTAAATGTAGACGTGTTCTAGGACAGCAAAATCCCAACAAGAAATATTCGTAAATATAGCCGTGGTTAAAGCAAATATATAAGTAAGGTGCAGCACGGCTTATTGTTAGATATTTTCACGACAAACACTTGACCCATTGCTTATATTCAACACTTTTTTACCAATTCAGACTGAACAATATTATCAAATGCACGGAAATAAGCATCGGGTCGACACAAACGATGATTATATACAACATAATTGGACCACTACACTTCAAAATACCAAAGGCACGGAAATATGATTCGATACAAAAAACGATGCAAAATCACTGCTGTCATTCTTTAACCATCTGCAGATTAGAGGCTTATTTTATTATTTTATAAAGACACGTTTAAATAGGTTTGTATATAACTTTGTATTCAAAATTATAAGAAAGCAATTAATTTGTAGTAGCAATCAAACTCAACAAAATCGGTCAGAAAAAAGAGTGCGAGGAATTGTTTTAATTTCGCATGTCACAATCAGTCATGTCCGAAAATTCCTGACAAGAATTTCTAACTTTATAAGAAAATGGTTCTCGAAGACCAATTGGATGATTTGCTGCGTCTGTTTTCAATACTTTTATGTTTTAACTTGGGTATTTTTGCAGTGAGATGGTATTCGACAACCATTTTTTACAATCTTATAGTTTACAACGACAATTATTCTTCCGGACAACAAGCTATGAACAAAAGCTGAAATAAAGCCAGCGAAATAGAACGAACTGGTATTCACTGAACTTTATGAACAAAAGCTGAAATAAAGCTTACACGCGCAGTATTATACCCTCGCTGGGTCATCAAATGATTCTCCTTATATTCATTATTTCATTTTTCTTTTAATAAAGGTATGTCGCTGTGTATTTAAATTCACATTTTAATAAAGACACACACTGATAAGATAAGTATTTATTTTAGCTTATTGATTGATCATATTATCTGTTTTCATCACTCAACTATAAGTGTCTTTAATAAATAACACGTTATGTAAGCTTGCTGTAAGAAACTCGATACTTCATGTTGTCACAATTAAATCTTATACTTAAAGTTACAAATATGAGGTGCTTATTTCAAGTGCCATGACTTGAAATGGATGGCACAAAGTTACACGTTGAACACAAATATTGAAGTTTGAATGAAACAAACACAAATGTTTGCAATCATTTCCATATTTGCAGTAAAACAGAGGGGCTTCATAAATATGCTGATTTGTCCACATGGCTCATGACAATCGATGTGTATTTTACGCCAGGGTCAGTGAATGTAATCCATCAAGGTTATCGATTGCCACAGGTCATGTTCGGATCTTGAACGTGTCCTGTGTGTACCAAACAGTGATAGGAACCACTACCAAGGACACAACTGTGCAATGCGATAATATTTAAAAGTACTATCATTTGTCAGTGGTTTTCGAAGTATAGCTGAATATCAACGATTGACCATCAAAACACAAGGGTCTACTATCCATGTGTTTTTATCATTATTTTTTCATTTATTGATTTAATCTTTTTGTAGATTTATAATTATTAAAAGTAGTAGTAGTAGTATTTGTATTATTATTAATTATATTACTATCGTTGTGGTTTATATTATTATTAGTATTATTCATATTTTAATTAGAGCATTCAATATATGAACTTGATCTGAACAAATCTGATAAAATATTAGTATACACGAATTATTAAACTTATGAAGGCTAACACTTACCATTGTTGGACTTCAATCCGTAAAACAAACACATTACCAATTTAAGCGCATATCCGCTACGTAGTGTTATAAGCAGAAGCGTACAAGAATCTACTACATCGCACAATACTGTCCACAGCATGGAAAACAATTGTCAGGAACCACTTTATTGATCCCACATTTATTAAGAATACCAACAAGTGCGCATCACAGTATCCGACTATTAAATATTGAGGACAAATAAATAGTAGGAATTTAAATAGAAACTAACGAGCTCCTTAAACGCATGAATGTATTGAATGACGCCCGATTGTTGTACGGTTGCTTCATTAACGGAGACCTTACAATATCGAGGAAATAGACAAATGGGCTTCTTGACGCTTTTTTCTGGCAATTTAGTGATGAAAACGATAACTCCAAAAAGCCACAAATAGCATACATATATACATAGTTATAACATGTGAGTATTTAATTTCATGGTTGTAATGCAATGGCAAAATGCGTCAAATCTGCAAAAAAAATATACACTCAAGTTTCGTGTAATACACATTAATATGTATTCACGGCATGAATCGTATTAACAATCGTACTATTGACAAAAGAGGTTTAATATGTAGTTAAACGTCCGCGGGTTGGAAAATAGCAATTTTAGTTTAAAACAATTAACGATCTGTATACAGCATTAAACTGTATGTAAAACACAATCTTAGAAAATCAACGAATAGCGATACCCTGATACTGTTGATGACGGGACGTTGTATTGTCCAGTTGTATTTTAAAAATTATTATTATAGTTGATTGTATTGTCGAGTGTTACTGTTTAAATGATACGTGTTGGTTGGATTGTCCAGTTGTACTGTTAACATCATCAGTGTTGAAAGTGTTGTCGAGTTTTGTACAGGCTATTGTTTCACTGTCCTTAAATGAAAATCTAGAGGTTTTACACACGAATCTCTCTCCTGAAATGTTTGCTGAAGGTACAAATCCAACTTAAATAAACGCGTTTAACTTTCGCGAATTAAGTATTTATAAATTGTATCATGGTGTAACTTTATGTTTTGATACGTCCAACAGAAACGGTTATATTAGAACTTTTTGTTTGGAGCGCTTGCTTTGTGTTTGAGTTACCCTCCATTAAGTTGATTTGATTTTAAGAAACTATTTTTAAAACATAAGCCGGCATCCGTGATTATTGCAGAATAACCCACATCTGATTTCGTTTTACGTCTATAGCATTGTAAACATAGATGGATGTAGCTATGCAATGGACCTAGACTCATTCATTAAATCGTACCTAGACATTGATTGAGTAGGTAATGTGAACATAATCATGCGCATTATTGCTGTAAGCCACACAACACAAATGGCCACTAAAAATTCAATGTACTCGTGCGAACTGCAGTGCAAACGTTATACAAAAGCACATTTCATGCAAGAACATTGTTTGTGATTTTTTGTTGTTAACGGTCTGCGTCTATTGCATATCCCTGAATTCCATGGGTTATTTCTTTAATGTAAAGTGTTTAGCACGTACATATAACGATAATGTAGAATAAAAGTATGTTAAATTTATATGTAAAAATCAAAGTCCCGTAGGAATTTCTCAGCAAATTTTTTAATATACATAAAGGTCACGAAAACAAACACCTCAAACGTCTTTAATTTTATGCAAACAAGTGAAACTTATTATAAAGAATATGCTACATTCAAAAACCGTTTGTTCTCACTCATTTACAACCATTTATAATTATACATAATTAGTTGTAGAAAATGTCTTGAAAATATGCCTGGAACTGACAATTTAAACAACAAACATCGCACATAAAGGCATTTATAACTGTTTTTTTCAAAAACAGAATCGCAAGGCTACTATCTTTGCATAAGATAGTCACATACTGCATAGGTACATTATTATTGTTATTGGTTGCATTAAAATGTATGTGTAAAATATGTCATTGTTGGCTCAGTCACTCAATCTACTACATAAACCTGATACTAATTGATTGTAATGGTACATATTATTAGCGGGAACGGGTTACCGTGGAAGACATACGTTCGATTTAATCGCTACGGTATAATATGAGCTACATATAGAACCACTGATTGTTTTAATATGGTGACCAAATTCTAGAGATGGGTTAGCTATATCAATTACATTCTCAGCAATGGCCAATAAAGAATTTTTTAGTTTCAGTATCAGCGTATCGCTATTCGTTGTCCGAATAGTTAGGTATAACAAATATTCTATCAACCTTACGGTTAATTAACTTTCATTAAACTGACAAAAACAAATACTGACTTGTTCTGCACGGTCAATTATACTAGAATCGTTTTCAAGCCGATGCGATTCGAGGCATACTATCTGTACAATGTAACTCAAATGTTACAAACTAAGTCCATCCGAAACTAGCAACGCAAGACATATTCAAATAAATAAGCTTTACATTCCAATACATTCGCATTCTACTTTAGTTTGTATACAACTCAATTGAATGACGCAGGCGTGATGCAATATTATTATCTAAAGGTATCTGTACTTAAAACTAATAAGAATGATACAATAAACTAAATTCAGTGCTTTAAGTCAATTTTTAAGATAACAACGACATACATAGAAGTGATTGGAACACTAAGTAGACATTTTTTCTAGCAGTAGGCAAGCGGGTTAAGGTTAGAAACTCCTTCGTTAAACATATTATTATAAGCTTTCATTTCATGTAAGTGCTCTCAAACTGAATTCTGTAGAAAATGGATAAAAGGAAAAAAACTCGCACTAGTTTAATTGTCAAAACCTCACCGGATAATATATATTTATCCTGACAACAACCCTGTATTTTATTTCATTAATCATAATAAAGGTCCACGTCCACACTGGGAAGAGAGAGAGAGAGAGAGAGAGAGAGAGAGAGAGAGAGGGAGAGAAAGAGAGAGAGGGAGAGAAAGAGAAAGAGAGATTCGGGTACTTGACATTATTCGACGTGTAATCCGCAAAATCTCCATTTAACGTACACATCCGTTGCACTGATATTAACAACAAAGCTGAATATGTGAAAGCATACTATAATACTATTGGACTCAACGCCAGGATGTTGATCTCCAACAACTTTAGGGGGCCCTACATTTGTTCTGCACGTAAGAAGCCATCCAATACTAAACAGCTATTAAATACTACACGTGGGGCATACACAATGATAAGAATGCCATTTATGTACTCGTCACTTAATTTGATAAACTAACTGCAGATCGTAACAATTATATGGTTGCTCTAAAATGAAGACCGTAAACTGTCTCGCAAACACATTCTTGCTTCTTGCCGGCTGTACTGAGCACTTTTGTTTGACTGTTTGGTTGATTAATGAAAGGGATAAGTATGTACACACAATACCCAGTATTATGATTAAGAGCTGTTCGAAACCGATAAAACATGATTCTTTTATGTAAAATATTTATCCACAATTAAGTATTTGCGCTTAATATGTCGTTGCATCTAATAAACTTACTAATAGAAGATTATTGATAGGATAGTACACAAGTATAACACTTAAGTTGGGGGACACCGGAAAGTTCTGCATATCAGATTTATTTCTGTTCGAGAAAACTTGACTGCATCAATACAAACATTATATGTTATATCTAGGTATATGTCAAATACTTTATTTAAAACTTGATAAATGCGTGTTGATGCCGTTTGTTTCATTCCCTGATAATTTAAAAAACAAATTATTAAAATATCTTGAATATTATGATTATATCTCGCACAACGCAGACTCAAAAATGAAATTGTATTATACATTTGCTTAAAATAATTTCGACAAGCGTCACTGTATGCTATTAAACTCAATGTAAATTAAATGTAATACATGTGTTACTTGCTTGAAATGTGTCCTCCGGTTTTCATCGTTTTTTTAGACGCCGTCATACTTAAACGAAAACTAAGAACATATTCAGATGCAAAAAAAATATGTCTTTGATAACCACAGAGAACGTTGTCCGTGATATAAATAGCAGAATCCTCAAAATTGCAACTTGCAAAAGTATAGTATCCAATGTTGAAATATAAAATGTTATATTCACCGCTAGTGTAAGTCCGAAATTAAACTGGATTATAATTTCATTATATTTGTTTTTTATATGTGTATTGATATAGGAAGATGAGTGGTTCTATTTCCGTATCTTACTTTGCCACGAAAGACGCGAGTAGTGCTTGAATAGCTTATGCAAACGATTTAACTCATGAACACTCTGATCTTGACCAGTATTTGCTTAAATGTATATGCATGTGAATATAGCTAGACGCCTCACAAGCGAAGATAATGAAGTCTATAATAAACGCCCGCCTACATCCTGTCTAAATCAAGAAAGGCAGTGCGACGTTCATTGACCTATATAAGTAGCATGAAATGTACCAGGGTCAAACATAACATCATTTGCCTCATGTAAGACTCACAAAGAATGAACAAAATAGTTTTTTAAGAAAATGGAAATGCTTATTGTTGTACTCACATAGTGGCATAGCCACTCGTGAAAATATGTGTATTATATAACTATCAATATAATTATAATACGATCTTTATTAGAAATCAACTAACTTTCTTTTTATTTTATCCTTTCGTAAATTACATTTATACAAATTGTATATAATTATATTTCCAAAAAGCAATTGTCACAGTAACATATCTCCCGAATAAAAATGGATGGCTCGAGACCTTGGTGTACAAATGAACAAAACTTTATGTTTTGATCAGCACATCAAAAGAAAATGTCAAATCGCTAAAAAAAACTCAGAATAATTCGTAGGCACTTATCACAAAACTGCAGAGACACTTGCGCACGGCCTTATTGATTCCCATCTAGACTTTTGCAAGGGACTTTTCACTGAAATCCCAAAATATCAGATTGACAGACTGCGGCGAATTCAAAATCGAGCAGCCAAAATTGTCGCCGATGTTCCGCACGACCAACTAATCAAGACGATCCTCAGGTCACTGAAGTGGCTCCCTAAACATGCACGGGTAATGTTTAAGACACTCGTGCTCATGTTAAGAACCTACTGAGGAACCGCTCCAATGTTCATCAGAGAGCTGTTCACAACTGGTGAAAGTCGATACAAACATAGATCGATTGATGATTACAGCTTCAACATCCTAAAAACTCGAACCAAGATGGCTGAAAGGTCAAAAGCAGTCATTTGAACCAAGTAATGGAATGCTCTTTCAAATGAATTAAAATGCACTCAAACTGAACTTCAGTTAAAACTAAACTTGAAACGCATTTGTTTTGCGTTTTTTATGACACATATAAATTGCATATTGCCAAATAATTTGTGCGCTTTATAAGTGTATTTGTATGAAATTCGCGAAATTCTCTCATTAGGTTTTGTGTATTTTCTCGTCAGTTATACGTCATATAATCACATACGTTTTCGCTAACGGTTGTGGTTGGAAAATAGTGCATTAGTTTATACATCGTTATAGTTTAATTTAATGGTATAAAATAATTCAGAATAACGATGTTCCCTTGTTTATTTCTAGATTGTACAATGAAGAATACACCTGCGGTTATACTTTTCATGTACATTAGGAATATACATGTAACAACAAGCATTACAAAGTTACCTCAAAGAAAAAGGTTATATAATGAGCACTTACGAGATAAAGGATTTATACTGCTGTATATCAAATTAACATTAAATATTAGTGCGTAGTTCCGACGGTACAATTAATTGCAGAATGAACAAGTCTGAAAATATGAAAGCTTAATAAGAATTAATATAATTGAATCGTATGAGAACAGATTAGTAATAGTTTACCTCAGTGTTTTATATAAAGGAATGGTACTATCCGTTAATATCTTATACGATACCGCAATTCTGCAGTTTCACATTACATGAGTTAATCCCTATTGACGTCACGTTTCCCACTTAAGGAGTGTTGCGGCAGTTTTGACGATTTTTTTCCATCTAATAACTTTTGC